>MU003766.1:505662-590251 GCA_010093785.1 Polychaeton citri CBS 116435
CTAGTCTCTACCACCTTCGCGTCTAGCTGCTCTGCCTCCTTCCACCGTCCTTGATTCCTATATGTCGAGGCGAGGTTGTTCATGCTGCTCAGCGTGTCAGGATGTTCTACTCCAAGCTGCTCTAGTCTAATCTCTGTCGAAGATTCTGCCATTGCGAGTGCATCGACGAAGTTGCCTTGCTGAAGTGCGTACCAAGCCGAGTCACACATAACCGATGCCCACTCTGATAACACAGCCCAATGTGCTGGTTTTTGCTCTGCTGCACATTTGATATGGGGAAACAGTATACGACATCGGGACCAATTCTCATAGCTACCCCTGGGGAATGATCTGTATAGATTATGTACGGACCGGCCAAGGAATTTGCCAAGCCTTCCTTGGTCTTCTAGCCAGACTTGTGTGGCATCCTGTACGAGTCTGTGCATTTCCCAGCTGTCGTTGTTGGCAGTAATAGAGACAAACGAGAAGCTGCTTAATGTCGCAATGTCTTCTTCGAAATCGTGCTTACTGTAAGACGACTCGGCCTCTTCGTTGTCCACGTGGCTTGCTTTGTAAGACAGACTCTGCTCGCAGGACAATGAGTCGACTTTGTCTGTATCGTACCCGTATAGTAGGATCTCTGGAATGGCTAATCGGTCGTAGAAGCTCATTAGCGACAGCAGCTCCGCTGCAGTTCTCCTCGTGCGATAGACATGCTCAAATGAGATCTGCCACGTAAGGAGGACCGAGTTATTCGCTTCCACATCTCGGCTAGGAAGGTGAAGACCTTGGCGTAGAAGGCTCGTCCTTGAAGTACGACTTCGTTCCATCTCTTCGCAGTACTGCTGCACCGAACATCGTGGTGCCCGTTTTTTGATGAATGCAGCAGCCTGCGTAAGAGCAAGCGGTATACGATCAAGAGCCGTTATAAGCTGCCTCTTCTCTGCCTGGCTCCCTAGCTTTCCAAATTTCTTCTCCAGCAACGCTTCTGCATCGCCTTGATCCATTGGCAGGACATCAATCATATTGCTGTCGTAAACCAGCTTAAGCGCCTCGATCTTGCTTCGAGTCGTGATGAGCACCGACCCGTGGTCGCAGACTGGAATGCAGTCGATCCGTCGTCTCCTAGCTTGTGCTCCACCAGCTACTACAACCGGGTCGAGTAGAAAGTCAGCATCATCTACATTGTCGAGCACTATCAGCCATCTTCCTTTGCTCGAGTCACGCAACCAAATTTTTAGCAATTGCAGGATGTCCGCATTTGCATTGTTTCTGCCAAAAAGCTTGAGCTGATCGGCAACATCTTGTACACTTTGTCCAAAGCGCGTAGAGTTGCTTGAATGCAGCCAAAGTACCCATGTCTCTGGTGACTGTTGCCTTAGACGGTGGCAGTACTCGATCGCCAGTTGTGACTTGCTTTGCACATGGTTAGCGTGTATGTGTAACCGTGCTTTTGCGTGCCTCGCTCGTACCCAACTCCTCCGAATCCCACGAGAGCGATCCAGCTCGACGGAGCGGAGAGCTTTGTGTCAATCTCATCAGTCAGCTCCGCACGTTTGATAAAGTCTGGATCGCGGAGATATGGCACGCTGGACGATGGTTTGGGCGGTGTCTCGGGCCGTTCTAGCGTTGCACTGTTGTCAGCTTTTCGGTGCCTGTCGTACATTCCGGATTTGGCTCACCTGGCGCATAATGGGCATTTATCGCGTAATGGACGGATCCGGAGTTCTCTGCTATTTGTACGCCTTCGTGGTTGTCACCGAAACGGATGTCTGCCCGTGATTGCGCCATGTTATCGACTGTTACACATCGCTTTGGTGTTGTGTGAGCGTGATATGCTTGGAAAGACGTGGAAATCTGGCAGCCTTTCCAAGGGGATGTGTTGCACTGCCCCTCCTTCGGCCGAATCGACCTCGTTACCTTCAGCCTGATTGACGGCTACTTTGCTGTTCTACGGGTGAAACAAGTATTGCGTGACTTGCGATTTGCTCCAGCGTTTCTTTGATGAGTCGCCAACTACCTAAACATGGCAGATCCACTCAGCATTTCCACCGGAATCGTCAGCCTCGTCGTGCCTGCACTGCATGGTGCCCGACTCCTTCTGACCGACGTCCACAAGATCATTGATGCCCCAGAAGCGATCGGAAGACTAGGAGAGGATGTGGACTCGGTCTACGCTAATCTGACTGTGCTCCAGAATATCGAAGCGCCAGTATGGGACTCCTTAGGCACCGTGGTCGCTGAGCACGCAAAAGCTACGATCACAAGTTGCAAGCTAGCGTGCGACACGATACGGTTGGACATTCAACAATGGACTGGAACATCTCCAGGAGAAAATGTATCCTGGCGGGATCGAGTCACCGTTGGCTTCTTCAAAGAGCATCACCTAAGAGCCGCCTCCAGTCAGATGCAGACTCACAAACTGACGTTGGGTTCGCTCGTCGGAACAGCCACATTGTATGCTGCAACGCTAGGTCTAGTCCACAGATATATGCTGAACCTTGTTAGATACAGCTCTCTGCGCGGCTCCCACTTAACGGAAGATTTACGCAGTGGAATCGTTTCGCAGCAAAACTGCACCGTAGCGGCTATTGAGAGCATACAGACACAGGTCGCAGTTGTAGAGCGAAGTCTAGCTGAGGTCCGCTCCAGCTCGTCTGAAAGTTCTGCGAATGAAGAGGATGTCGATATGGAGGCAGCTATCGGGCAGATTGAAGAGCTCATGGAAGTGCTGCAGTCTTCGCAGACGTTGCTTCGCGAGCTGCTGTCCAAGTATCAGACGAAGGATATCGAAAAGGTTTGTGCGGCTAACAGACCGACACAGATCACTTTCGGTAGGAACTATAGGGGCATGCAGATGGGTATCAATCATGGATCCATTACGTGGAACAGTGATAGATAGAACTTCGGCGAAAGGATATGGTTGTTATGCTAGATCTAACCACTGTCAATCGTCTTGCTTCAAACGTCTACAAGGCCTCTTGGAGAAAGGTATAGCAATTTGAACAGTATCAACAAGCTCATTACTCAGAAAGTTTTATCGATTTATTGCACATATAATATGCTTCAGCAACTCTGTTGAGGTTCAGGATATGACAGTATTGCACCAGTCCCATCGCCTCTATCTCTCGCTTCGATTCCACAGCCTCTTCATCAGCAACGCTTGGCACTCTGACAGTTGGCGCTCTAGTATCTGGCTTGACCGTTAGCGAGCCTTCTAAGCCTCTTTCTGGCTACAGTTCCTCTGTGCCTCTACTAGACTGTCGTACGAAGATGGCCTTGCGATTCCCGTCGCTGCCAACTTGGTTGATTCTCGTATCAATTCTTACATCAACTTTTCGTTGTTCCGCTCGAACGTTGAGAGGAAGCCAAATCAACGAGCATTTGTCCAGCCGGATCTATGATCTCTCGGACACCATTTTTGATTCACTTTCGTCCATCTCGGAACTCCTTTCTAACCCACAGTAGACACCGCTAAAGCTCATGGTTGTAGTAGGCATCCGTGGAGTCTGACTAGATGTTAGCGGCGCTTAGTTCCCGGCTGTGCCATGGGATATACAACCCATAGTCATTAGCTCCCGTTTAGGATTGAGCGGGAAGAGGCTGGCTCCGAACTAGATTTCGCGCGCTATGCACGCAAGCTTTTATGAAATATGACTTGCCTGTGGTGTATGTGCTGCCACGATATGACAAGAGCTGCACCTGCTTGTCGTGTGTTGGTACTTACGGTGTGAGCATATTGGGCTTACATGACTGAAATTTATGGGAAGCAAATAGGAAGGAACCGTTGTTTACAGAGATAGTGTATCAAGGTTTCGAATAATCTATGTCTTTGGCGACCATCAATAACAACGAGCAGTGGCCAACTCTTCATTCGAGCTCTCGTAAAGGGGTTAAAGAGACGTTGACTCTACTGCAGACTAAGTCTGATATCTACATATCCTAACGCAGGAGAAGCAAGGTATTAGCTAGCCGCTGGAGAGCAGGTTGCCTGCTGTGATACTTGACAGCTATCGATGACATCTGGCCTGACACATCAGAGCGCATTCAGTCGCTGCAATTGAGGCTTGCTAGGACCAGGAAGGTCTTGCTTCCCGAGTGTTTGTCATTGCCTACCGATTCCGACAGCGAGCCTAGAATGACAAGGAGTAAAATCGCCTCATCAGGGTGATATCCCACCGGCAAAGGATCAGTCGTGAGGCTCTTGGCACGCCATGGTGAGCCAAACTAATACCTTTGCATCCAAATGATAATATCTCTACTATATATGATGACTTCGAATCGACAAGGCTTTCAGTCCCGGACACAAATCGGAACATACCTGTCCTCGGCGTATCCAGGTTGTGACAAGCATATGCGAGCTTTACATGCAGACTCCACCAGACACACCCGTCAGGTAGGAAAAAGATAAGTCAGTGGCTTGCCGCAACCTATCGTGAGCCGCCTCATGAACACCTATCTTTCTCACCCACTCTGGTAAATCCACTGTCGCTCAGAACACGCTCAAAGCATATTCTCTATGTCAGAAGCAAAACGCCAGAAGTCTCGCCAGATGTCAAGTAACAGACAAGAAACTGCATAGCTGTGTACTAAGCTAAGGATATGGGTATCTAAACAAAAAGTGGCTCGCTTATTTGAGAAGCGTCCAGTCTCCAGCCCACTTGGGGGGAAGTTGGGCAGAAAATGGGTACAGAAGTAGAAAAAGGAAGGCTTAAACCGAGCAAAACGTTGTCCTCGCCTCATGATCTCGTTTAGTTGTAAGACGGAAAGGGAAAAAAGGCTCTGTTATTCTTCAAGAAACCAGTGATGTCCTCCTGTTGTCGTTCCTGTACATTTGCGCCAGTTCTGGCTAGAAACAGTAGCGCTGCAGTAACAAATTTCACACACACGCTTTGAATACATGTTAATGATAAGTCCTCCAGGAAAGAAAAGCAAGCAGGCAGGCAGAAAAAGCATACATAAGACGTTGAAAGACGAAAAGAGAAAGAGTGTGGTGGGCAGTCCTCTAGCGAGTGAAGACTTGACCTGTATGGAGGAGGTAGAAAGGTCGCTTCCTAAGCAGAGTTGGCCTCCTGGGACAGGCGCCTGAGTTCCTGGCTCATGCTCTGGATAGCGCTCTCGGAAATAGTCTCCTGGCTGAGCATCTCCACATGCCTGGCAATGGCGTCCTTGCGGTTGGTCCAGTTCGCGTGGTTGTAGGGCTGCTGCTGGGGGGCCTGCTGCGGCGCGTGGCTCTGGACCTCTTGGACCGGTATGTATCCTGGCGGTGCCTCCTGTGAATGAGCCTGCTGCTGCAAGTGGTGGCGGTGTTGCTGTTGTGGGAGCGGCTGCTGTGGCCTTGGCTGTGGCTGGTGCTGGTGCTGGTGCTGCTGGGTTGGCATCTGCTGTGCTGGCAACGGTTGGGGTGGCATCTGCATGAGCTTGCTCTTCTGCGATGGTGGCTCGGCAGCCGCGGCTGGCGGGTTGGAAGCCTTCCTCTTGCGGCCAATTGTCTTCTTGTCGCCTGCGTCTCCGCTTGTAGAGGGTGTCTCCTTGTGATCGTGAACGCGCTTCATGTGGTCGAAGAGATTGTATCGCCTTGGGAAGCCGTTGCCGGACATGCCGCGCTCGCAGCCGGTATACCAGCAGAGGTGTGGCCTCTCGCCGTGCCCGTGCATTCCGTGTGCTTCTCTTTCGTGACGCAGTAGACAGGCCGTGGAGGAGAACTCTTGCTTCGCGCATGTCTCGAACTTGCAGCGAAAGGGCTTGAGGTGGGAGTCGATGTACTTGCTGCAGGTGGTGTCAGTATAAAGGGCATTGCGAACACCATATGGGGTGTGAAACATACTCATAGTTGCACTTCAGCTTCGTGGCCTTGTGGTTGCAAGATGGGTCTGTGGCTGTGTCCTTGAAAGGGCAGTAGTACAGACCGTCCTTGGCAGGTCCCTGAGCATAGAGGGGGTGATTCCTGTATCGACCCTCGTCGCCTTCACTGGACATGGCCTTTGTCATGGGCGCGGCCTGGGGAGCAGCTGGGATGGTCTGTTGGGTGGTGTCAGCCGTCGCAGTGTGCGCATGTTGATCGGCGGAAGTATCGGCAGAGATGGTAAGGCCTGGGCCAGTTTGGTATGTGCTACAACTGCTGAGTGTGTCAGTACATCTGTCTTCAGCTAATGATCTGGAGGTTCTCTGTTCTGACCTTGCGGGCTCATTTGCATTGTTTGGCTCCTCCTGGTCATACTGGATAAAGGCACTGAAGTCGTCATAGAACGGGTCCGCGTACTGGTTCACGGGAGGAATAGATCTGGGCTGGAAAGCGGAGTCCGGTACACAGGTCGCAGCAACAATCTGGGTTGATCCTTGGCTGGCGGACAGTGTCCTCTGGGTCTGGGTCTGGGCCTGGGTCTGGGTCTTTGAAACTTCCGGCATTCCATGGCTTTGTGAATTGCGTCCTGACGCTGTACTTACGCTTGTTGGAGTACGCTGCATGCTACCCTGACCTGTCATCTGAGGTCTGCCAGTCCCTTGCGAAGATGAAGGGGCGGCCTGTGGTGCCATTGTGGCTCTACCATTTGTCCTGGGGAGCAACGGGCGCTTTGGTGCCACTTGGCTGGGAACAGGAGACCGGTAGAAAGCTGTCTGGCCACCCTGGGCGGGGAAGATTGCCTTGTGGGTACTTTGCCGGAAGGCCGGTGCGGCACATTGGAAACTTGATGAGTCCAGGCTCAGGTCAACGGGCTCCTGTGTGGGGGAGGCAATGAAACAGTTCCCTGGGGCAGACGTATAGGCGATCTGGCTCACGCAAGGTGGCCCACTATACCATTGTGATTCCGGTGTGAAGTGCAAGTCCAGAGCGTTTGGCAGGAGGAAATCCGGTTCGGAAAATGATTGCAGGGTTTGTGTGCTCTGGCTCTCATGGCTCAACACTGGTGACCCTGAGTCTACTGAAGACTGAACATCATGCCAGGCGAATCTATCTACCAAATTCAGACTGTGTTCTGTTGGGCCAAATCCAGACGGCTGTCTCTGTGGGATGGTGTCATGTGCAAAGTTCTGTTCCTCTGGAAGACTCCGTTGTGGCCAGGCATTGTCGGCAGCTGTGGGCTGGGTCCACATCTCACTCAAGTCCACGGTCTGGTCTGTCTGGTAATCTGAAAGGTAATCCAAGGTAGACTCCGGTGGGCTCAATGGATATGGTTCTCCTGAAGCAATGGACTGGCGCCAGTTATCTAGGGCCTCGTGTTTGGAAAGCAGTCTTGGACCAGATTGGCAACGAATTGGCTCCTCACTACATTTCAAGTAATGTTAGTAAATACCAATGACAGCAATGACAGCAAACTCGATAGCACGAAAGCAGCGGGACTATGAAATGCATAAACATCTGCAAAACGTTAGCATGACTCCTTAGATAATGATCAAGGTTCAGCCTCAAGCTTACAGGAGAAATCCAGGTAGCAGGACGTCCATGAATATTTCAACAGAAATGTGTCCCATGTGACAGTACTCTGGGATTGGCCAGCTGGAAAGGGTTGGTCCGTTCGCACATTTGTCGCCGTGAGAGAAGTCATATGGAGATAAAACCAAGATAAGGCCAAGGTGTCTGGAGGAATCCACAAACACGACAAAGGTTTTGCCTACAAGATGTGACACTCGCTTCTTGACGCCATGTCATGACAGATAAGAGAGCACATCAAAAGCAATCCGAGAAGCGTCCTTGCAAAGATGACCTGGAGTCACGCTGAGATCCCACAAATGGCCTGGTAAGAGTACAATCCGGAACAAGAGATTCACGCACGCATGGCAAGCTTACAGTCCTCAGTATAAGACTTTCTGCTGCCAGCAGCGATCGCCCGACTTTGGCCTGAACGAGCAGGTACTGCACTACAACATCCGTGGCCGGAAGGCGTGATGATTCCACACAGTGGCAGGGTTCCTCAAAAAAGTGTCACTGTAGTCCGTTGGCATATCTGGCACACATATTGTCGATCCAACCATGTCTTTCCGGGTCAATAAAACAAAGGCAACACCAGTCCTAGGTTCAAGAGAGTGGCCAAAACGCGGATGGTATCCTAGGGCCATCCTGGAGGCAATCCATGGCAGGCGGCTGTGTCAAAAAGCACAAAACAAAGCAAACAAAGCAAAAGCAGAACAAGCAGACATGCAATCGCCATCGAAGCACATTTTCGCTTTTCGAGGCTGTCAAGCATGAACGACTCAGAAATTAAAAGAGATAATACCTGGCGGAAAGTGTCTCCTCGCGGCTGCGATATGTCATCCTGGGAATGGTCCTTGGGAATGGGGGATTTGAGTCCAGGGCTGTACTGTTTCTTCTTTTGAAAGCGTGGGAAAGAAAAGAGACGGAAGGCTCAAGACGCTACAAGTGTATATCACTTTGATCTGAGCTGGTTTCCCTCTTTGCTTCCTAGCGATAGGAGTGGTGGTAGCAAGTAGACAGGGTGAGGCAGGAGGTATATAGTATGTAAGCGTGTATGCGAGCGGTGTCAGAACGGTACAAGGTCGCGTCGAGGTTGGGCAGTCAGGCAGATGGTAAGATGCATGAAAGGAAAAGGAAGACGCAGCAACGGGTTGGGTGGGAGGAGCAGTTGATATGGGCACGGCGTGCCAGCGCAGAAGGAGCGTGCGCCTGAGCGGGGTCGACGGTGTGTTTCTGATCTATTGGCATCATGCAGCATGTTGTGCCAGTCGTGCGCGATTTGGCTCACTTCATTCACACCCTCCACGCGGTGGCAGCTGTATTGGTGCAGGACAAGTATTGTGACGAGGATGCGAAGCGTGCGGATTGACAGGGGCGCGGTGATCGGCAATTCGCTGCCTTGCTCGCTAGCCCGTGACCAGCCTGCCGAGTGCGTCGCTGGCTGCGTATGCCACGTCACGCTCCATGCCCTCCGGCGGCTCACCACCACGCACCCGCGGCCAATGGCTGTTTGGCCGAGTGGCACACCATGCACGTTTAGATTCTCGCTTGCATTCAACGCGCAGCATTCGGCCTGTACAAGAAGACATCATCGTTGATTCATGCATTGCTGACAAGAGGAGCAGCAGCAGTAATCCGGAGCAGAGACAGCAACGACGGCGATGGAGGAGGGAGAGGACAATGCGTAAGCAGTGGTACAGCTGGCCCTGCCTTGCCTTGATCGTGTGCTTGTGCGTGTGCGTGTGCGGTGCACCGCGAGGAACCGTGGCCATACACAGCGCACCGCTGAGCGTTCAGTGATGGCCTACTGGGATCAACAGGAACGCCTGTGTGAGTGGTATTCTATAAACAGCCGTGTCGCTTGGTATTCCCAGGCCAGTATTCCTCAGCCTCCAGGACCAGGGAGGGAACTTTGCTACCCTTGTCAAGGCGTGTTTCGAAAAGCGCACCATAATGGACTGGAAAGGTGCCACCTCACCACTCTTACCGCTCACTGCTACCACTCCTGGCAAAGGATTCCCGAGAGCGGCCGTCCATGACTTCGACTCTCGTCCTTTCTCTCTTGGCCAGCAACCTGTCATCGGCTTCTGATAGGACTGCAGTGGGGAGCTTCTGATGTCGGGAAGCGCCATGATTGGAACTCAGTGTGTTATTAGCTTACTATTAATCTATAGTATTAGACATGTGAGCCGGTTGCTCGTTGGAGCGCGGGAGCTCTTCCGGTGCAGATTGCTCATGCCAGCCAACGCACACTACCTGCACAGCTCTGTGGCGGGATCCAAGTGCTCGGAGATGGCGCTGCTCTCAGAGCTCCCGTAGCCGCTGTCCCGCTCTACTTCCCAGCCGCCGACTTTCTTCGTCACGGCGAGGCATTCGTCAACCAAGCGGCCACGTTCTTCGCAGCTCAACCCTGCGTTCCGTCCGGCTGTCGTACCGACCCAGATTCGGAGACTGCTTGCGATGTCCTCCGCGCCAAACTCGGCCAGACGTGTGAGCTGTTTCTCTTGGCTCACAAACTGCAAGAGTCTGAAGGAGGCTGCCGCTGTCAACAGTGTCAACGTGGTCGGAGGCAGCCGCAGAGATCCCAGCATGTCGAAGGCGCGATTGCGGACCGTTGCTGGACTGGAAGATGCCAGCAGCGACAGTAGCTTTGCCAACGTGAGCGCTATGTGGATGTCTGGTGACGTTGGCGTCTGATGCGTCACAGTCATGCCAGCCGTGGGCGATGACACTGGCAATGCCTCCAGGACAGCAACTATGTTCTTGTTCCTATTGGTACTTGACAGGATGGCTTTGGCAGCCAGCGCGCGAATCTGCGTGCCGGATGCTGGAGGTGCCATGCTCACGGCCTCGCCAATGTAGTACTCCGTATCCAAGGACGAGGTCTTGGTGTTCATCGCGTCTGCCAGCGTGTCGTCCACTGTCATGTTGGCATACCAAGCAGCGATTGCATCGAGTGGCGATCGGATCGCATGATCCTCGACAACGCTGTCCCTTGCACTGTTTGTTACGGTACGGTACGCGCTAGGTTTGTTCCACGCCAGATTCCAAGCTCGTTGGATCATTTCGTCGGTAAGTACGTCGTCACAATTAAGCTCCAACAGCCTTGCAAGGTGGTCCGGTAACAGTTCAACGTCGTCATCCTGCGCCGGCCGGCCTTGCTGTCTTGCATGGACCAGCTCTTTCTGCATCTTCCTTGCCGAGTCCCAGTAGATTCTTCCCACCTTTTCGGTGAACTGCTTGAACATGATCAGGTTGCCGTAGCCGGCGTTGGCAACTTCCCAGAAGAAGACGCGGAAGTGTACGGCCTTTTGCATCAACCGGATTGGCGAGTCTGGCAGGGTACCGCTAGCCATGAGTGTGAGCAGCAATCGATAGTAGCTGACCTCCGCGTCGCCCCCTGCGAGCTGTGCATCAACAGCAATGTCCCAAGCCTTGATGCGTGCTATCTCATCTTCTTGGCTGGTACCGGTGAGGGCGTTGAACGTTTCAGCACCCATGATGCGTCTGACGCTAAGCTTGATCATCTTTGCAGTGACAGCAACAACTTCAAGTAAGAAGTGTTTTGGCACCCATACGCTTTGCAAGGCTGTGAGCCATGCTTTCCGTCGTACCTCTACGGGCGAAGCGAGCGATGGCACTTGTGACAGACGGACGCCTGATCGGATTCTCTCTTTGCGTCGACGAGAGGAGCTGAACAGGGGGGCGATCAAGTAGATCAGAGCACCAACAACAAGGCAGATCTTCAGGAGAGGTATAGCAGCCTGTCGTGGGACTTTGTCCATCGAAATCGATGAGTCTGAAGTCCCACGACGCAGTAGATTCCCTAGTGGAAACGCAGCCAACCCTGAAGGCGATCCGTCACCCGACTGCTGCTCATTGAATCCTTCCATTGCCATGAGGCCAGCCATTGTGCCAAGCATGAGCTTATTAACCAAACCACCACCGTTCCGCTGGGGTGGTACATTGTTCTGCGCATCTACTGGTGGGTTGGGTGGCCTAGCATAGGTCGGTGATCCCTGGGTTTGGAGATATTGTTCCTGCGGCACATTGAGGAACGAAGGTGAATTGGCTTGGGTCGAAGAGGAAGCCTGCCGCGGCCGCGAAGAATGCATCATGCCGGGACTGGAGCTTAAGCTCGTCTGCCTTGCTCTGTGGCTACCCATCGCAGCTTCCACAGCATTTAGTCGTGCTTTCATTTGGGCAAGTTCTTCCGCTAATGACTTGTTGCGCGTCTCCAGGTGCTTGATGTATTCGGTGGCCTTCGCCATGATGGTGGCTTTGTTGTGCTTGTGCGCAGCGGTTAAGCCCTCGAGGTCTTCATTCCTCTCTCCCTTGTTCGCTTTGTTCATAGCCCTCAAGCTGGGCACGCTGTTCTTCAGCTCTACAATCTTGTCGTTGAGGTTGTTGCGATACCGCTTCTCGATGACATTGTGCGAAGTCTTCTTGAAAGGCGGTTCATCCCCATCCATGCCAGAGCCCTCATTGTCGTCTTGGCTTTCTGGCTCTGGTTGGACCTTCCTCTTCCGACCTCCCTTCTTCTTGGGAGGCTGAGACGGAGGCGTTGACTGGGATCCTCCACTTGACCTCCTGTTCGACGACTCAGGACTCTCATGGAAGCTTGGCGTTGTCGTGGTTGCAGGCATCGGCTCGCTTCGCATGGCATCATCGCCGTTAGTTGTAGGGACAGAGAGAGGAGCGGGATCAGCGTTCGAAGGTAAGGGCCATGGTGGAGATTTTGGCTGAGCCTTTGGTACGTTGGTCGGTTGTGGGTTGGCATCAAAGGCGCTGTCGTAGGATAGGTTGTTGGCAGCATCATTAGGCGCGCCAAACATGAAAGGCTCAGTCCCAATCACCTGTTGCAATCCGAAGTTGAACCCATCCTCTCCAACAATGGCTGGCTGCGCGATGCCATCCGTCCCTTTGAAGACAAAATCGTCGTACCCTAAGGGCCATACAGTGTTCTGCACTGGTGAATCATTTTTGCTTGAGCCTGATCCAGAGGCTCCATTTTCAGACGTAGGCGCTTCCGCAGTAGGTTCCCATCTCAGCCAATCCTCCCAGTCCTCCTGGCCTTGGGCGTTGCCAAACTGCTGGTCGAAGTCGGGTAATGCTTCGCCAAGCCCTGATTGCCAGAAGGTCGGGTCCATACCAGTCGCGAGTCGAGATCAGATGGGAAAAGTGGCGCTACAAGGTCCAGAGGTGCTGCCCCTCAGTTCATGCCATGGGCAGCTTCACACTTTACGCGCAGGTGTTGGCCGGTATCGAAGGGACAGTGAGCGGTTGGTTGGTTGTCGAAAAGCGGTTGTGGGCGAGACTCGAAAGTCGTATGATGTGAGGACGGCTAGCAGCGAAGGTGGAGATAAGGTTTATAGGTATGGCTGTGGCATGGAAGAAGCGGTGATGCACGGGTCGAAGGCTGTAGGCGGACACCAGGGTCGCTCCTGTGCCAAGACCTGGATCAGACCATTTTGACGTTTCCAGGGTTTCCCTCGTGGCGGTGCAGCCCGGGTAGAACGTGTCCCCGTCGCTGGTATTGTACCTACAGTAACGCCAGTTTAATGTATGCGCGTGCCCGTGTCTTGCAGCCGTATGACGCCTTCTCCACCAAACTTCGACCGCCACACATAGACGCACACTGTAATCTGCCTGTACATATCACAATTGGTGAGACATCCGGGATACATACGAGTGCCTGGGAACTATCCCTCATTCATCAACGGGGATGCTGGGGCAACTTGAATGCCGTTCCGTTCCCGCTCGACATGCTCACTATATTGCTGAAGAATTTTTGTGGCTGTGCTGCAGCAATCGCCTTATAGGGCATAGGTACCGCCGACGTTTGACTAGTCCTAATCTAAAGCAAAAACTCGTCTGATATCTCGGAACACGGTATCACACTCTGCAGACACTCTGCGTCATTCTAATGTTGTTGAGGCCACTGCCTGATACGGTCTGTTCTGTTCTATCTAGCAGGGTTGAGTTGACAGCGATCTCTTTGCAATGTATCGACTCTGGTGATCGTGTAAGGGACACTCAAAGCCTGGCCTTCTCACTCGTCAAGCCAAGCCCAGTGATTCTCTCAAGCTCTTTTACCGCCAGGTCTGCTCGGCCCAGCGACACTTTGATAGTACGCATGCCTACCTTCTTCGCCGTGCGGAGGTTTGCGCCAATGTCATCAAGGAACACAATATCACCAGGTTCGATGATGACCTTGCTGCCACGGCTAGACGCGAAGGTACCCAGCTCCTTCACAGCAAATCGGTAGATGTCCTCATCGGGTTTGCGCATTCCAACATGAGCGCTGCTCACAAAGACGTCAAAGATGCTTTTCAACTCGGTGTTCCTCTTCCCCTCTGGAGTTGCTGCATCGTTGTACGGATGTCCTGGAGGAAAGATGCTGGTGTTGCTGAGAGCGCCAATGATGAGTTTGCCATTAGACTCGTCGGCATGTCTTCTTAATCGTTTCAAAGCCGGGAACATATGCGGGTCCATCTCCCGACTGATCCTCATCATCTCCCAGTACAGCCATTCCGAATCGATGTCTGGAACACTGGGTGCTTGATATGCAGCTTCGCCTGCTGCATGACCTTGAGACCCCTTCTGTTGCTTGGCAAGGTGTCGTGCAAAATACGCCCGCCATCTACGTTCGTTACTTAGATCTGACTTGAAATTGCGGAAGAAAGCTTGATCCAGAAGGATCTCTCCCCTCTCTAATCGCTGCCATGCTCCATCATGCCCACTCTGTGAGATCGACCAGTTGATCCATCCGTCTGGAATGCCCCTACTCCGTTCATAGTCCAGGATGGCTTGAAATGGAGATACGACCTGAAAGAGCCTCAGTATCGTTGTAGAGAGCTAGGCCTATGACCTCGACTTACACAGACACCACCTATATCGAACAACAGCACTGTAGGCCTACCCTTTTGAGAGCCGCTGGACATCGTTATGTTTGCGGTATCCTCAGATGTATCGGTGTATGCAATCGTTGACAAATTGTAAACAAGTAGGTCTCATGTGTTCCAAGGAGAGGATTGAGACGACGCTGACTTTCGTAAAATGGCGGATGGATTATCTTCCTCCGACTGCAATGTGTTTTAAAGGCACATCGCATCTAGGATGTGCCTCGGTTGTTTGATAAACCCTAACCCTTAGCCATACCTCGACCCAAAGCCACTATCCTGTTTTTGTGGTAGACTTCTTATAGTCGGGCTACAGGGCGCTGGCAATCATGGCAAGTATCGGGGGTGGTGGAACGTGTCATTGCCCGGATCCTAAGGTTGAGGTGTCGTTCTTTGTCTTTGGAAGGGTGGAAAGGGTAACCTGTTTGTCTGGTACCAAGTCTGTCGCCGCCATGTCTAGGATGGAATACGGCAGTTCATGTGGTTCCACATCTATCGGACTGAGCTGAGCGGAGCCTATGCAGCTCGAAATCACATGGACAATTTACAGGACGTCAGAATGTTTCCTGCTCGATACCGACTCAATCTGCAGGCTTTGGTTATGGCATACCGTTACCATATTGGTGGCAAACCTTCTTGGGAACGAATCCAACGTCATGCCTGAGTTGAGTGTTCAGCTTCCTAATCGCCTTCTCTCTGGCCAATGTGAGCTCTACCTCTATACACACGGTGGATTGAGCACATCTCACCCCGCAATATCAAGATGGTCTTGGAGGTGAGGCCCATGATTCTCGGTGCGGAAAAGAGGCGATGAAGGGACCTCACGAGCAGACCGAGCGCCTTTGGAATTCGTTCTGCCCAGAACCACAACTGAATAGCAAAGTCGCAACCTCAAGCATCGAACGCGTATACCATTTTCTCACTTCGTATCGGACAGGTTGATAGGCTTGTAAGAGGCACTTTTACTGGTTTCGCCGAACAAAAGTGCCTCTGTAGACTGCTCATAGGAACAACAGTCAATGCTTCACTACGAAGTACGCAGCAATGGCGACTGCCAGCACATCCAATCCTATCCCAAAGTACCAAGCGCCACGATATCCTGCAAGAGTGTCTGCGCCTCCAGAGCTGACCTGACGCACTATCGTACCGGCAATACCGAGTCCTAGGGAGATGCTATAGTTGACCGTCGTGTTTATGAGTGACGAAGCAATCCCTTGATCGTGACTTGGAGTGTTGTTGCTGAGCAAGACAGTGGCACTTGGAAAAGACATGTCCATACCCCAAGGCATCAGAATGATGGAAACAAAGGTCTGTGCCCAATATATCTGATCGACAGGGACCGTAGAGATCAAGATTTGACCTGTCAGGAAGAACAGCGTCGAAATGAGCAGAGTGTAGGAAATCTTGATATGTGAAAGCAAGAAACCAGTCGCAACTGCTGCAAGCAACCCCGATACGGCTACAGGCGCGTTCTGTGCTGTAGCGGCGAGAGGAGAGTACCCTCGTAAGTTCTCAATAAGTCGCCAGAGATAGAAAACCTGCGTTCTTGGTCAGCATCACGGTAGTCTTTGAGCTTCGGCCTGTGTTGTTGTCACATCACTTACCCAGATTCCAAAGCTTGCCCATCCTGCCGCTATAACACCGAGAGCGAGAGCAGCTTCGCCTGCCATGCCCTTGAGTGGCACCAGCGGATTCTTGGCGATGCGCAGCTCGACGTTTGCGAACACAACCAACAACAAGATGCCGACGATCAGCAGCGCATAGGTGTAAGGCTCTTGCCACCCAACAACCGCGGCTTGGTTCCAAGCGAAGTTGAACAGCACTAGGCCACTGACACCAGTGACGCATCCGAGGGCATCGAACTCGCTGAACGAAGCAGAATGCTTTTGGGCATCAGCAGGTACAACGACCAAATTCAAGACGATCATTCCGGCACAAACAAACGCGAGGATGAAGAATGCCCAGGGCCACCAAGCGAGCTGCGCGAGAACGGAGGAGAACACTGCGCCGACAACCCATCCAGTAGGAGCAGCAGCTCCGAATAAAGCAAACACCATATTCTTCCTCGGACTTGCACCGTACGCGATTCCCACGAGGGCCAACGCGTTTGGAACAACCAACGCCGGGCCAACGCCCTGCATTCCTCGAGCGAAACTAAATAGGACATCACCACTGTAGACTGCGACGCCTGCAATGATGGACCAAATCGCGTACCAGGCGTAGCCGATCAACGCGATCGTGCGGTGACCGTACATGTCACCCAGCCTACCGGCGGGCAGGATGAACGTGCCCACTGTCAGTGAGAAGGCGGCTGGGTACCAGCTGAGCAGCCCTTCGTCAGTAACCCCAAAGCTCTGGCCCAGGATAGGAAGCGGTGCGATCGACTGTGCCAATCCAGCGAGAGCGAGAAACTGAGCCATGCAAATGCTGAAGACGAAAGCTATCTCCCGCAAGGGAGAAAACGGCGGTCTCGTCGCGGTTTCGTTCAATGGCGACATGGATTTCTCCTCGATATCTTCCCGACCATCAATATAGGCGTTCTGCATGGCTCCTGGGTCATCGCTCGGCGACGAGTGCCTCGACTTGGCGTCGGAATCGTCGTGTGCCATACTGGATGTTCTGTTACAGATGAGACTGGAAGGATCATACAGTACTGCGTAGGAGTGTTTAGGAAGGAGCAAAATGCATTCTGGCAGCAGCAAGAATGCTTCATGGCGCAAAGACCGTTCATCGTCAAAATGCACGGCAAACTGCACGGCTGCTGCTGTGACCGAACCTAGCAACGCGTGAGTTTGGTCCCCATAGTAGAGTGCCGAGGAGTGCGCATTCCACGTTAAGTAAAGCAGGGAAGCCGTCGCATGGACCCACTCGATCGACCAGTCCACCGAGCTTTCTTTGGTCCCCAGATCTCACACCTTTTTCGCACTACAGTAACGGTGTGTGTACCCATTGGCTGATCTCGGAAAGACGATGATCATGATGCATTTAGGGGATTGTGGCTCCTTTTTGATGGCATCGCGATGAGGAGTTCCGATTCAGGGCGCAGTTGTCCGGCATCTAGCGCGCAGTTGCATGCTTAATAAGCTTGAGGGAAAAGTTGGATCATCGCGGACTCTATTTCTCAGGGCGAAAATTAGCTTTAAGAAAGTAAGGTTTCATAGTCTCAGTCTATTTATCAATAGGCTAGATATGATCTGCATGCTGAGTGTTTCTCCTTTTGCAGATCCCATGACGCATATTTCAACGCAAATGCACCTCAGTGATCGTATTTGGTTGAGTAGGTGCCTCTGGAGGGGATCCGCACGAAGATGTCTGGCGGGATGCTTGAACTTCTCTGCCCTACTCTCAACCGGTAGTTTGTCGACCAAATGACGTCGTGTTTGGTAGTAGACTGACTGTAAAGGCTTGAGGGCTACCGCTCCGTTGATAGAAAACCTCATGGCGTGCCCAAGGACTCGACAGTATCTGTCATTACACTCGCGATCATGTCACACGGCACGCTGAGTTTAGTAGCCGCAGTTGACAAGTTTGCCGCCTCCACGCCAGAAAGGACATGGGTACGATTTGCAGCCTGCTCAGAGGCGCTGGTCCGTCAATGTTTCACAGATGTCAGCTTTGGCTCTCTGGCCAATTCTGTCAATAGACTGGCGTGGTATCTCGCCAGGAATATAGCCCGATCTGGAAACCTCGAGACCACCATATGTTATCTCGGCCCTTCCGACATCAGGTACTTCATCGTAGCCTGCGCAGCGACAAAAGCTCGAGTCAAGGTCCTTCTTTCTTCACCCCGGAATGATCTGGGATCGCACCAGGCACTCTTTCAGCAAACGCAATGTCGAACCTTATTGGGGCCCATCGAGTCTTGCCAGTGGCTTCGAGACGCTTGTGGTTTAGAGCATATAAATATGCTTACCATTGAAGAAGTCTTAGACACAGAGAAGGTGGACAGTTATCCTTGGAATCGAAGCCTCTCCGAGATGGCACAGGAGCCCTTTGTTATCTTACACACAAGCGGCAGTACTGGCCGGCCAAAGATGGTTGAAGTGAACCATGCTCTTATAGCAACAATCGACGCCCAACAAGATCTGCCGGATGTTGGTGGGCGATGCGTGACTTCGAGAGTGTGGAAGGATCGCCCCGTCTACGTCGCCATGCCTCTCTTTCACTCCGCTGGTTTCAACATGATGGCATTCTCGATCTTTCAGGGGACTCAGATCGTACTCGGACCCAGCGACGCACCACCATCTCTCAGTACAGTTGAAAGTATTCTTGATATGGACATTGTGTCTGCAGGTCTGATACCACCGTCACTTCTCGTAGAAGTGGCGAGTGAGCCCACAGTCCTTCGCAAGCTCTCGAGATGGGATAGCGTTGGTTTTGGAGGAGGTCCGCTACCTGAAGAAGCAGGCAAAGCCATCTGGAAGCACACCAAGATCTTACCTTTGCTTGGATCGACAGAAACTTTCAACATTCCGGAGCTTTTACCTCAGTCTGAAGACGAATTAGCATATCACTACTACCATCCTTCGCTTGGCATCAAGTTCGAGCCAGTTTCGGGTGGTCTATGTGAGTTGGTGTTCATGCGCAATGCCGACAGCAGATATCAGGGTGCATTCTGCACCTTTCCGGATTTGAATGAATATCGAATGAAAGACTGTTATGAGGAGCATTCCACAAAACCCGGCTTGTGGAAATACAAAGGCCGCGTCGACGATGTGGTGGTGCTCTCGAACGGCGAGAAGTTGAACCCATGTGGAGCGGAGCAGATATTGTCGCAACATGCGATGGTCAGTTCCGTGTTGATCGTTGGAGCGGGCCAGGAGCAGCCGCTGCTACTGGTAGAGCCGAGCGCTGATACAACTTCTGAGGAGACTTTACGAAGCTCCTTACGAGACTCAGAAGAATTTCGCCTCGCAAATGCGGTATTGCCAGCGTACGCACGGATCCATCCTACTCACATCCAAGTAGCCCAACCTGCATCCTTTTTGCGATCAAGTAAAGGAGACGTTCGGCGCAAGCCCACTATTGACAAGTTTGAAGCTGAGATAGCCCGCGCGTACACCGCAGCAGAGAGCTCGATTGCAACACGCTCTCGCCTTGACTTTTCGTCGAGGGAAACGCTTGTGTCCTCGATGTTATCTGTTATAGGCGATGAGATTCTCCCCAGCCCGATGCAAAGACTCACAGCCAGTGACGATATGTTCCGTTGTGGTATGGACTCGCAAGGCGTACTGCGTCTAACTCGACTGATGAGAGCGGAGATGCGAGCTGAGCATCTGAAAGGCGCAGATCAGATTTCTCCTCGAACGGTCTATAGCCAACGAACGGTGGCTAACTTAGTTGAAGTCTTGCAGGGCAAGGATGAATGCAACGAGGCTGAACCCAAGCCCGAAAGTACACAACAAGACATGTTGAAGATGCTAGAGTCGTATCTCGCGGACATTCCAGAGTCTGGCGGCCATAGCATACCGTATACAGAGCCCAGCGAGCAAGTATACTTGCTGACAGGCTCAACTGGCTCACTGGGATCCTATCTCCTTGATGCCTTGTTACATCGCCACCCCTTGGCAAAAATCATTTGTGTCAACCGGCCTGGTGGTGATTCTTCTAGGCAATCGAGAATCCAAAGAAGTAGAGGGCTTCCAGATGACCTTTCCCGTGTCCAATTCTTGGAGTGCAGCATGGCAGAGGATCACTTCGGCCTGGACGATGAGTCATACCAAAGCCTACAGAAGACCACGCATATAATCCACAACGCTTGGCCTGTCAACTTCAACCTGTCGCTTACGGCATTTAAGGAGCAGCTGAAAGCTTGCTGTAACATGATTATGTTGGCTTGCACTGCCGACCATCATATGAAAATCACGTTCCTCTCCAGTATAGGTGCTGCAAACCATTGGACCTCATCAGGCTACTGTGGCCCGGTTCCTGAAGCCAAGCTCGACGATCTCGACGTTGCAGAAAAGAGTGGTTATGCACAATCCAAGCTGTTGGCAGAGCACCTATTCTCAACGGCTAGTGAGCGGTGCCAAATCTCCGTGACAATCTGTCGCGTTGGGCAGATTGCTGGACCGATTAGATCAGATGAAGGTTGCTGGAATGTACAAGAGTGGTTTCCAAGCATGTTGATGAGTTCGAAGTTAATGGGAATATTGCCCAAGAATCTAGTATCGATGGACCGCGTGGACTGGATCCCAGTAGACACGCTCGCAGATGTCTTCATGGACATAATCGCCCCGGACGTAGACCTGCATTTCGATGGCTGTGGTTCATCACCTGAGGCCTTTTTGACAATGCACGGTTCTGATCCGGCACTGTTAGAAGCATCGAGCTCGGTGAGCAGCGCTGCATTGTCGGTTTCCGACGAGACTGGCTACATTACACCGACATCTTCCGCATCGAGCAGCATTGCAGCACTCCGAAAGGTTGCGACCTCGGAGACGTACCTCCATCTCGTCAACCCGTATAGTATCGGTTGGAGTGATCTCGCACCTTCAGTAGTGGAGCTACTGGGTGACGGCGTTCGACTCGTATCATACGAAGAGTGGGTCCAAGCACTCGCCACCAGCGCAGAGCAGGATGGAAAGGACTTGCCAGCCGCGAAACTCATTGACTTCTTCCAAGATATCGGTAAAGATTGCAGCGATCGGCCAGTTTTCTCAACCGCTGAGAGCACCAGAGTGAGCGGAAAGCTCCACAGCCTGTCACCTGTTTCTAAGCAATGGCTCGAGCGCTGGTTGCATCAATGGTCGGTTTCTCTGGTGGGGAAGGAGTGATTTCAGTCCAGAGTCGCGCTAAGCTACGTTTCGTAGCCATCGTCCTCGACGAAAGCGTATATCCATGAATTACACCGCCAATGTCAGTACACATGCCTAAGGCCTTCTGTCTTGCCTCTTCGATCCAGGCTTCATGGAGCGGCGTGGCTATAGTATAAGGCACACGACACCATCGCAATAGTGACGTATGTCGCCGCAACGGTGTTCTGAGCAGTGCTATTGGGACGAGACCCGAACACGTCGTAGTTCGTAAGATCTACGGTACACGAGCAACCGAGTACAATTCCTTGGGTCTCGAAGATACTCCGGCCATCATGGCGCCGTGGTATTTGGAGAATTCTACTTTTGCTTGTGCAGAGCTGTTGTAGAATGATAGATAGCCAGGTGTCTTGCGAGTACCCAATGCACTTGAGTTAGACAAGGAGTGGTACCATAGTTTTTACATCTTAATATCCACGTATAGGAGAGTTGTATACTAGATCACTGTGTATAGCGTATATTTTGAAGAAATGAGTCATATGCATTTCAAGCTACTTTGAATCTACGTCGAAACTAACATATGTATCAGTAGTATAGGATGTTGGCACCACCTACTAGTTGGGTTAGCTGATATCTAAGCTTTATTCATCAGGTACGGGCCAACAAGACTCTGACCAGTTCGAGATGGAGGATTTGTTGTCCTTGCGCTTGCTTGATTCACGTCCAGCTACAAATCAAACAATTGGAAGGGCGGTCAGTCGATAGCTGTTATCAATATGTTTACGGTACTGCGATGTGAATCTTGGGTGGAGCGTATATGAGAGAACGATATCACGTAGCTTTCAACTCGACCTCTTCCCAAACAGAACCTGGTCAAGTTTAGAAATTGGTCACGCAGCTTTCCAACAGAGCAACGTATATACCATCTTGCTATAGTGTCAATGCAACGCTCTTGCATTTCTGCACTAGCATGGATCATATATCTGCTGTAGATGACGACTACTAGACATTCAATCAGTCCATCGAGGCTTAGACAGGAGTTCCCGCTCAACTTGTGTCCCCGGCACAGCTGTGGGGTGCCAATGTGGTTGCACCATTGCTCTTGTCTCTCAAATCCGCGACGATAAACTATGGTCTACCCGGCCTGATCATGATGTTACTGTGTCTAACGATGGGTTTCAACATGAGCTGAAAAGCTGAAGCACACCTATTGCCACGAACAATCCCGAGGCCAACCTGAATGACTGACTAAGAGACGCATAATTCTGTAAGACATTGTAGATATTTTGGTGTATTGGCCTCGCAAATTTACGTCTGGAGAAGGAGCCAAATTCCATGAAACACCAAACTATACCTCGAGAATCGTTCCTAGGAATTAGGCGGTTTCAGATCATCAAGCTCCAACTCACCATCATCATCATCATCAGAAGCCAATGCATGCAACTCTTCATGGACAGTGGCACGCTCACGCTCGTTCGTTTCTGGGTTCTGTGCGCCACGATCTCCCTCTAACTTGATATTCAGAAACATATGAAGCATACCGAGGTCGTAACCAACTTTCAAGCTACCTGCAACGACGAACGCGATCCAGAAGCGGTCACTCCCGGCCAGAGAGCCAGTGATAAGTGGACCGGAGCTTTGGCTCATTGTTTTGACTGTATTAACGATACCCATGACTGCCGTACGTTCCTCGGGTAGAACGACTGCAGAAAGGAATGCGCTACGTGGTGCTTGATCCATAGAAGCAAGACTTGCTCGTGCAACAAGAAGGACAACCGTCAGGAACAGCGAGGATGGCGCAGGTAGCAATGCTAGGAAGATCGCACTCGGCAGATGTGTATAGACCATCGCTCTAACTAGTCCGATGCGCTTCGCGATAGATGACGCGAAAACGTTGCCGAGGCTGCTCATGAATTGTGCTACAGAGATGATGCTTCCCAGCCGACCCTCTGACATCGCAAACTTGCGTTCAAGATAGAAAGCTATCAGAGAGTTAGGAACCATACCGCTAGCAAGCGAGTCGAAGAAGAAAAGGCCGCAAAGTTTCACCAGAGTCCTTCTTGATTTACGGGAGATTTGAGCGAACATGGATTTCCACTTCGGCGGGGATCGAGGTGCTGCTTCAGACGGCTGTCTTTCCATCAACAGGAAACCCTCGCTCCCCTCGCCGCCCTCTGCCTGCTCATCTGTAAAGCTGGCATGCGTGGTTCGAAAAACGGAGGCTTCACATCGATGGTCCAGTAGAAGAGTCACAGCGGCCTTTACCACACCTATCGCAGCATAGACCCAGAAGACAAGGCGGAAGGATGCGATCTCAGTCCAACCTCCTGATTGCAAAGCCTGCGTGATCCACCCGCACGCCAACGACCCCAACGATGCGCCAAGAGTGCCTAGCACAACGTACCAGGCAAAGATATCTGATCTTGTCTCAGCTTCGGAGAGGTGGGCCAACGTAGACTCCTCCACTGCTCTGAAAGGACCGATCTCGTTTCCGCTCGGGCTGATCACGCCAACCACCGCGGCTAGGAGAAGGATCCAATAGCTCGTAGCAGTGGCAAAGCAGACCCCAGATAGGGCCATCAGAAGTGAACCAAGAGTCAGAATGCGCCGTCTGCCGAGGCTATCAGCGACGACGGTGAGAAGGAGGCTGATGAGGACATCGCCGATGAGGGTTAGTGTCATGAACAGCCCAATCTCGGTGTCAGAATATTCGAGTGCCGCAAAATAGAGGGCCAAGATTAAAGTACTGGATCCATACGCAGACATGCGTGCGAAGCGTGTGAAGAGGATGAGGTGGACATTCATGCCAGAGCCAAGCACTGTCGCGATACCGAGCTGTTTGCTTAGCCGCCTGACTACTCCATTGGCACTCATTTTGGAGGGAAGTCTATGAGGCCAATCTGACCCTTCTTATGCTTGACAAAAGCTGTCGTTTCTTGTTGCATAGAGTGGAGGGTCTCTGGGGGGAAGCGGGCTGACTAATGGCAGCTTAGGTGAACAGTACCAGGCACTCGTCAATAATGAGGGAAGGTTGGGACGTTCCTTGAGTATATGGTAAATGAGAGCACCTTGTGGGCACGCATGGCGGGTTTAATGGTCTGAATCGAGTAGTAACAGCATATTTTGGGCGAATTTAGATGCAGTGTCGAACACACGTAAGTAAAGCTTTCTGTGTTCGATCACAAAAAGACGTTACGGGTCCGCGTTGGAGTCATGGCATCTGTCAGCATAAGACGGACGATAACAAATTCGAGAGGCAGGCGCCAAAGGAAGCAAAGAAAGAGAGGCGAGTTTGGACGTGAGCCAGCTTATAGGATTGACAAGAAGTCGCTCGCGTAGGCCACTGAGCCTGCGCCCATTTTCATAGCGTAGATCCCTCCCTTCCTGATCATCATTACACCGTTAGAAATGGTGGAAAGCATATGAACATGGATATATCAATTAAGCTAATAGTACAATCTCGCAACTCATGACCTCTTGCATCTCAAACTTCACAGTCCAACCACCACAGAATCACTGAACGACGCATGATCCAGTCACGAAACCATTAGAGATTGCTCGTCACGCCAGGTTGGATTGCCTCCAACTTCTGTACAAGCTCGTCCCAGACGCGTACTTGAGCCTTCTTGCCTTCTTCGCTCAAGACAAGAGGAGCTGGATCCTCTATTTTGCAATCCGAGAGGTACTGCCCATGGGTCTCGGGTCCCTGGCTGACAGCGTGGATAAGCGTCCTGCTACCTTGCTCCGTGCTCCTTGCAAGCAATGCCTTCAAAAGCGCGAACCTCCAGTGACCTTCTCGAGTGAGTTCCCTGTCTCTGTGTCAGTAACAAGCCGTTCTGTGTGCATGTGTGAAGGTGACGTTGCACTTACGAATGACAGAATCCGGGGTTCATGCAGTTGATCGTCACAGGGATATCAGAAGCTGGCCGCCGCTCTACCATAGCTCTCAAGGCAAAGATCTCGAGGAGTTTAGAGACTTGGTATCGATCATTCATGTCCGCTGTCTCCTTCCCATTCAGAGTGGTGAAGATCTGTCCTTCCGGCGCGGACTTCTCTTTGAAGGGAGTGAAGCCATGGACTTCTGAAGATGTGATCGACATTGTTGGGCGCGTGTTGAACTTCTGTGCCGTCTGCTTCAGGGTGGGTAGGAGGAGCAGCGCCAACAGGAAGGTCGAGACAACATTGACGGTGATGGTCTCCTCGTTGTCTTCCGCCGTACGATATTTGTAAGTGGCAATAGCAGCATTGAGAATGGCGATGTCGACCCTCTTGAGCTCCTTGTTGACCTTCGCTGCAAAGCTTCTGACGCTGCTGTAATTGGACAGGTCGAGCTGCCAGACCTTGATCACGTCTCCATCGCAGCCGGTCGATTGCTCGATCTCCTTCTTTGCAGCCTCACCCTTCTCAATGTTGCGTACGGCGAGGATGAGGGTGCTGGTTCCGAGACGGGCGAAGTGGCGTGCTGCTTCCTTACCAAGGCCGACATTGCTCCCAGTGACGATGACGGTTTTGCCCTCGTATGAACCTTCAGGGTATGGCAGATTTACGAAGAGCTGGCTGTAGATGAACCTGAGCAGAGACATGGTTGCTTCGTCTGTGCGTTAGTGTTATGCGGAGTTTGTAGATGGAACTGCACGTGTGGTGAAATGATGCTGCTTGAAAAGCACTGATGGCATTGGAGACATCTCGACGATAGTGTTCGCATTATATACTTGACATCTACCTGCATTACCTGGGTACGGACCTAATGCTCAGGGAGAAGAATTGGCCCGTAGACAACCCACCCAGGCGGTACGTATGAGAGCATCGCGAGCTTGACGAGACGACATGGCGAGCCTAGGCAGCTAGGCAACCGAATTCATCAGGTGGAGTTAATGTTGACTGACAAAATCCGGCGCCTCGAAGGGTGGCTGAAGCGGCCTTCCCGCAACGGGGTAGTCCCGTGAGAGTGTTCTGCTGGACTTGTCGGACTTAGGCGCCCTCACGACAGGGGGGCCGCATCGAGTTGGCGACAAGTTCGCCCGTTCTGCTCTCAACAAAGCCAAAGAGGAGGTCAAGATGGCTTTTGACTGCCGACTCCTGTGCCTGGGTTAGGATCAGGTGTCTGCCGACGTCTACTGTAGCCCTTCTAGTGTTCTGGAGCCCACGCTTGCCTAGAGATACCGCGCATCGTCAACGCTGTTGTCCTGTCCATATAATCACGGTTCCTTACGGGCTCACCCAGGCCATCACTGGTGACGTCGCACGATATGCCACTAATCTGTGGTATCTTCACCGTGGGACATGTCACAGTTCGAAGCAAGGCAACGCAACATGGCAATCCTGAGGCTTCCTTCTCCTTCCGTGACTCGCTCTCTGCTACAAAGTCAAGCAACCGACGGAATCTCCACCATCTGAATGCATTATCAGTTGGGCACACTGCAAGTGTGAGGGCTGCTGCCACGCCAATGGCATTCCTGCTGCTTGTTCGAGAGCCAATAGCTTTGCCTTTGCCCGTCCCAGCCTCAAGGCTCACCGAGCTTAATCGTAGTGTTTATGGTAGGTCGCAAACGTGGAACCGCCATGCAAGGGACAGGGTACCAGATAGCCTTATGGCGCTTACTCTGCTGGGGAAAAGTGTAGTATGTTCCAAGGATGCGATGATAGTATGCACACACCGTTCAAGAAACAGCGATCGAGGTAAGGAATGGTCGTCGAAAAGTCACGACACTCGCAATACAGTCCAGTCCTTCATCACTTGAGGTGTTTAGAGATACGAAACCCAGGTCCCCCCATGACACAATGCTCCGGACGGAGGCAGAGCGTTGTCCTATGCAGGATCGCAAGGGCGGGCACCAGTAGGCAATCGATCTTACTATGGGATAACTCTAACAAGACGACAGACTCTGCGCATCAGTCAGAATCCTGACACATTCGAGGCCGACTTCTAGAAACATGTACAGTACAGCCGAGCCAAACGAGTACATATCCAAAAATGCAAGGAGGCACTGTCACTATGGTAGGAAATCCCAAAATCGGCGTGAAGTCAAGGTTTCTGGAGGCAAGATGCGTGTCACCAATAAATGAGCAAGAGGCCGCCAAGATTGGCCTGGCCTGCAGTAGCTAGCACCGCCACATGCTCATAACAGACGTTAGCTGCAAACAATGGCTTTTGTTGGATGCTCGTCGCTGTCCGCCACCACCTGAAACTGCGCTGGCGGACCCCTCCCTTGCATCTCATAATCCTAAACTGGAGGCGATGGCCTCAGGGTTTCTTGCTCGACTCGCCTCTATTGGCCAGCATCAGGCCACGGTCTACGGAGTATAGCCTGTTGCGAAACTGTATATCCCGCTGAAGTCATTCTCGCTATATCTAGTCGCAAACGGAAGAAAATTGAAGAAGGCCCTTGACTTTCAGTTGTTGACAGACCATGCGCTCTCTGTGCGCCGCATCATTATGATCTGACTGCCCTAATGGTGTCTCATTACCACCACCAGTATCACCCTTCCACCTACGCCGCGTCCTCTGCTGACCTCCCAATAAACTCCTCGTCTGCCTCTGCGCTTGGTGTTGGAACCCATCACACGAGAGCGGCCTCGGTGACTTCAGGGCGGTCCAGCACGCGACGGCACAGACACTCGCGCAACCACCAGAGCAGCTCCACCAGTCCATATGTTGCGCAGAACGAGTTTCCAGTCTTCTCCCACACCGGCGATGTAGAGATTGTCACTTCAAGCTCAGATGGGCGGAAAGAGAACAAATACCTCTTGCATAGGCTGATCTTGTCGCAATGTTCAGGGTTCTTCCAGGCCAGTACAAGGGAGGCATGGGCAAGACCGAGTATAGATGGGGCCAGAGGCGACAATCTGGCAACCATTGGAGAGGATTTCGTGGTTGGAAGTACTGCATCTCGGTCGAGCAGTGTGGACAGACGACCGAGCCATGACCAGCCTGGCCAACCTGGAAAGAGATGGCGGTATGAGCTTGACTGGCAGGCCGCGGGCGACGACGAGGTTCCCATGCTGGTGCAGCGCGATGCCAGCAGTGCCCCTAGCATCTTCGGCGGGAACGATGGGAGGCACGACAGGCCTCCCGCTGTACGTAACAAGCCACCTCCCAGTTTCTTCAGAAGCATGAGCAATCTCTCGACACTGTCACTCAACTCGCACGCCCAGTCAGCACCGCCCGCCATTGAGCAGTCGACTATCGAGCCAGGTGATGAGGTGCTGAAGGATTATGATAACCTCTTCCGCACCATGTATCAATATCCACCCGTGTTGGACACGCTCAACATCGCTACAGCTTACACTGAATGCAAGGCACTGCTCCATCTTGCGGACATGTACGACTGCCTTGAAATTGCCGGCCAGCGCGTAGATCACCACTTGCTGAGATTCGGCGCGCGGCTTTTCAAGCAGATAGCCAAATACCCCCCGTCCTACCTCAAGCTCGGCTACCTGGCTCGCAGCCGGACGATCTTCACAGAAGCCCTCGTGCATGTAGTAGGGCAATGGCCTCTGGCTGCCGCGCAGCTACGGGTACAGCTCGACAGGGAGGTTCTAGAACTCATCGAGGACAAAGCCGAGGACCTCTGTGATCTGAAGACACGAGTGGAAGCAAAGCTCTGGCGCCTCACTCTCACAACATCTAGAGGCGAGCGGGTATCGCCTTCCAACGACTTCCTAGGCTGGCTAGCTATGTCGCTCTTCCGGCAGTGGTTCGCAGAGAACACGACGCCGGCCCCGGCCTCCATCCTCAAATCAGACGACAGACGGCCGACCTCCGGCTCGCAGGTCAGCGCCTCCCAAGCCGCAAGCAATACGAGGAGGCCGAGTAACGGCAGGTCCACCAGCAGCAACCACATCGCGTCGCAGCGTATCGCACCAGCACCACAGTTACCCGTCCAACCCAACTCTGGGAAGGTCTACCGCTTGATAGGATCGGCAGCACCGTCTTCATACCTCTCACATGACGAGCTGAAGCGCTTCCTGAAGTTACAGCCGGACCTCTACACACGAGAGAACCTGAAAAGGTTCGAGCGCAAGATGGACGAGATCAAGAATCTCGCCTGCGATGCCGTCAGGCCGCTCATGAGGAACTTCCTCGAGCTCGACCTGAGTAGCTTCGGCCCTGGCGGCCTGGGTTACTTGACATGCACGAAGATCGAGGAGCAGGACCTCCCATGGGATGAGTGACATGTGAGAAATGGGTAGCTTGCCTGGTCCCACACGACGGACACGGTATGCTCTGACGCTAAATATGAACCAGTTCGGATTTTGCATGTAATTACTTGGAGCGTATACCCCACCAATTTGAGAATTTAGTACTTCATTCGTCTTTGTGCTGCATTTTCTACAATTGTCCATTCTGATCCCCCATCTTTACATCTGTTACCATATGGCTCATGTCTCATCACGTTCCTGCTCCATCCGGCGTGACCCCGTGCCAAAATGCCTGACTCTGATATCAGCGAGAACCGCAGGTCTTTACATGCTTGCCTATAGGTCGTATGCACGGAAACCCCACACTACCTTCAGCGCTGCCGCCGCACCCTGATGCAAAAGCTTCTTATCGCCTCAATATCTGTGACTCACTCACCCACAGAGTATCACCTTCCTCTACCCCACATTGCCGGCATAGGTGCAGAAGGCGGCGGCGTCCTCCCCCTGGACTTCCTTCCCTCCTTTTTCTTGATGGCCCGATCGACTTCCTCCATATCCCCACCACCCATGACCTCCTCGTCCCGCCTGGCTTTGATCTTCCTCGTCCTCTCTAGCGGTTGTCCAAAGACCGGGTTTCTAACTGCCGGATCCTTGTCTTCTGGGAAGTTGACGGTAACCATGCTGAAGTAGTAGTCAAGCACGTCTGGGTACCTCATGCAGCTCCGGCGCCAGTCTTCGTCAACGCCTTGCTTAAAGATGGCATTGGCCTGGCTGATCTGGTTGTGCAGTGCCTGCAGCTGGAAAGGGTGCATGGGCGGATGCCCATTGTACTGATGGTAGAGGCTGTAACAGGGTAGTGTCTGCAGGTAAGCGTTGTGCTGCTCGACACGTTGGGCCTTGAGCCGCTGGAAGGTTTGAATGACTTGGTTTCGGGCGTGGTTAAGGACCCAGTCACTGTACATGCCATTAGCACACCTATGCCTATTCATCTCCATGCCACTGCTGTACTGCGAACCTACCGGATATCCTGCACGCCGGCCCATCGTTCTAACGCTTGGTCCATGGCCAGCTCGAGCCTCTGGCCCTCATGGGGGCACTCAGGGTATCCGTTGAAGCCACAGATGGCACAGGCCGCCTCAATGTCTGCCGGGGCCCCCATAATCATTGCCATTGCTCCAGGCATATGATCTGAGTGTCTTGAGTGATAAGGGTAGTGGTAGGAGGTGAAAACTATTCTGAATCTTGCAGATGTGGTCCGCTAAGGATATAGTCGATGCACGCAGGTCCTGCCAATTCTCAAGAATATCATACTGGGGACATTTGTAAACGAAGGGAGAGGAAGAGGAGGAGAGGGCTCGGTCTGTCTTATGCCAACGCAAGCATCGCTACGTGGGTCATCCGTATAAAGCAGGTCGCTGATTATGGAAGAAGAACAGACCACTGTGACTGGCGGAGAGGGACATGGAGAGGTCATAAATATCAACTCTCCCTTACGTCCTTTTTACCCCATACCGCCTACCCGCCAACGGGCATCTAGCGCTGTTGCAATCCAGATGCATGCCTGCCTGCCACACGGTCTTTCGCCCGAGGATACGGGCTTTCCTGTGCCATGACGCTGCAAGATTGCACCAGTCGAAAGGCGAGGATTCTGCCGATTGGGCTTTTCTCATGCAGCTATGCGTTGGCGCCTTCTTCGGGGGGGCACGCTTCGTCGGCTTGTCCACCCATTAGAACCTATTGGGGGTCATGAGAGTGCGTAGTAGGTTGAATTCTTCCTGTGCAGCTCTTGATTCAACGTTGTGAGCCTTTCCTTGCGGAGGCCGTCCTGGTGGTGGCGGCGTGCATGTTAGGCAGTCTGACATGGGGACGATGGAGCGTTGTGGTGATGAAGTTAGTCCTGTCTTTTGGGTACCCATGCAAGCGCCGTTCCGCGGCCAAAGCTCCCTACATCGAGACTCTGGGGATTACTATCTGGCCGCTCCAGAGCTGAGGCTCCATGCGGCTCTCATCAATAGTAATGAAAGCCATCGTGCAATGGCCACAGCCAGCGATCAGTATAAAGATTAAGTATTAGAAATCATCTCAGATCTGCTTCTGTGGAGCTCGGATCCAAACATATTCTACTTTAAACCACATTGGGCTCCAATTGTCACGTCACTAACATCTATTGCTGTCAATATATATATTGACATACGACCTTGCTTCCTAAAATGACCTTCCAAGCATGGTCCATGTAGGTTTTCGGCTTTGTGATACTACTTCTAAATATTTGGCAAAATATACGTTCCAGTGTCACAGTACTACCTAGGCAATTGTGAATTGTGTATATTTCCGAAGGCGACTAGTTCCACCAGAAACTAACAGAGAAGCTCGTACTAAGGGACTCGACATAGTGCCACCAGCCGAGCGGGATGTACAGACACTCGCCTGGCCCAAGGATACACTCCTGATACACTGCTTCCTTGAAATCGGGAAAGCGAAGCTCAAAGTCAGCCAAATCTGAAGAAAGCTCTCCACGGCCATCTTCCGTTCGGATAGACGAGAGCTCTTGTCGGTCATAAAGCTCTCGTACATGGCCGATCTCAACCTTTGAGGTATTGCTCATATCGACACCAGCATCATCATTTCCTCTAGGATACAGCCTTGAGGTCTCATTCGGCGAGTAGAGACGGATATACTTCGAGCCAACGACTTGACACAGGATGTTATGATAGGGATCGGTGTGCATAGGGCTTTTCGTGCCTTTAGGCCCTAGCCATGCATTCACCAGTGGCTCCTCGAGTGGCTCCATGTCCAATGCTTTCGCCTCTGATGCATTTCTTGGCGGATCTCGAGGTGCTCTGGGCGAGATGAAGCAATACTCAGGCGTGAGGATGTCGTTGCGCAGTTTTGGAATTTGCGCAAACAGGTCGTACTGGGCTAGGTATCCAACGTCTGGGGGAGCCTGGTTTAAGAGATACGTGTGGAGGTACTCAGAGAAGGGAATCACCCGTTGACCCCAGGCTTCGTCAGTGTATGAACTGCCTACCTCCACCGGTACCAGTCGGCGTCCATTAAGTGTTGTTTCCAGCAGATATCGAGGGTTGCACCATTTTGTATACGCTGGCCAATCGCTCACAGCATCAGGCATGATCAGAGGAGTGCCTGTTTTCGAAATGTGAGACTGAAACGCTTCAAAATCGAGAGGCGCAGTGGTTCGATCGACAGGTCTGGTGGAGTCAAGGGGTTGAGGTATCTCAATATGGAATGTAGTCGGTGCGTCAATGGTGCTTGTCTTAGTATGCTTGTATATCAACTCGAAAAGGAGGGTCAACAATGCTGCTCGCTTAGGCGCACCCGACATAGCGGTCGCCATGTCCAGTATATGTGCAATCTGATCAATCCATTCAATGTCAATCTCTGGACACTCATCATGAATGTACTGCGCTGGCAGCTCACAAGAGTCGATTTTGAGTCTCTTGTGGCCCGTAGCAGTCAATCGAGTGCGCACATCGCTTGTCCTGGCACTCTCAAACTCGACGCTTTTGCAGTCTCTCACCGACTTCAGCACTGCCGCGGCTTTCCAGATGCTGGCATCCTCATACAATCTTCTCCAACATACGGGCACGTCACGGTAAGGCCAAGTGTGGAGTTTACTGTGGGCAAGTTGAAGCACCTCATTTGGGCGTTGTTGAATGATTGCCAACGGTGCTTTGCCGCACTTGAAGATTTCGTCGCTGTCATCTATATTCTGTTGCAATGTATGGATAATACATTGCTCGAGCTCTTCTGCCAGATGCTGCAGATGCATTGATGACTTTTTTTCGCATAAGTACCGTCTACTTGTTCTAGTTGCAGTGTCAGTTTAGGCGCATACAGCTTGGCTTGGCGTTTTTGATGAGTGGATTAGTGTATTGGAAAGTATGAGTGATCTTTGACCTGATCATCAGAAAATAGACATTCAAGGAAAGAAATGTCTTTGTAGCGAAATCCTCCGATATTACAACAACAGTAAACTGAACGATTTGCATAGATGCCGCTGGTTATTGTACCAAGCAGTCTCCTCAAAGATCTAAGCGAAATCTACAAAATTCCCGAGCGGTGAAATGGACAAACGATACGGCCTGGTCATCTTGCTTTACAAGCAGACCCCCAGTGGACATCTCGAGGATACTTGGATTTCCTAGATCGAGTAATTCATCTTTCTGCAACCTCAAGTCTGTCTGCAGCCTGTTGTAAAGCTCCTCAATGCTTGGTGGCTGCTCTGCCTCCAGCACTAGCTTCAAAACATATTGGGCCTGCTCCTCATCTTTCGATGGCTGGTTTTTGACCTTTTCGTATGAGAGCTCATAAAAGTCAGCAAGACAAGAAGGCTGATTGTCTAACAGATTTCGCATTTGTGCAACTGATTTTGCGTCTAGAAGCCGATCAAGTGCTAGTTTGCAGTATGTAAATCTGGCGCTGTCAGTGAACGCACATCCCGACTTACCAAGAGCATTGGAACATGCGTAGGAGGAAGGTTTTTCTTGAGGGAGATAGAAATACGTACACTCCATTGGATCGCGGGACAATTTTCGTAATAATCTCGTCCACGTCGCCTACAGATAGTTTGATCAATCTCCCGTCCTTAACATGCTCTGAGATCCACGAGCGGACGTAATCGGCTACCGGATCACGCATGTCAAGGCTGTCAATGCTGATGCGAGATGACTGCGCCATGACATGAAAGATCTCCATACAAGGGCGTGATGTAGCAAACAAGCTGATGGGCGGTTCAATACTCGAAACCCGCTGCATCACTTGCTCCATGGTCGTCGTTAAGCTCTCGTCAAGTCCGTCAAGGATGAGGTATAGACGACGCAGGTCTAGACGCACCCGTTTGATAATCTCTAAGCTGTCTTCCACAGATAATATGCCGCCTGTCACGAACCTGGCGCTGCAATGACGCCAAAGGTATGGATGCTGCAATACCATCTGTTGCACAATGCTTGAGAGTACAGCCGCCTCGCCCTGTGAGTCTGCTAGCCTGAAATCGAAAAGAACTGAGACTGAGCAAACATCTGGCTCAGACACGAACCAAGCCTTGAGGAAATAGTCTACAACTTTAGCGATGCTGGTCTTTCCAGTTCCAGCCCTCCCTGTCAAAAGCAGTGAAAATTGGCCATCTACCAAATCACGCCAGGCGCAAAACGTGGGGTTTTGGAGAAGACGCTCAGCGCCTGCTTTGATACTCCTCATTTCTGTAGCGTCAAGTTTGCTCGACATGTCGAGCATTGACAAGGATTGAACGACAGCTTCCTGTTCTGGTTTGAGGTTGGTGATCGCCAATCGATACATGTCGGTACGTACGGCCGTAACCTGTGCTTTGACAGAATGCAGATCACTCTGTATTGCCATGGATAACCTGAGATGGTCATTGTTGATAGCGATGAGGAAGTGCGACTTCAGCCGTTCAAGCGAATTGATTTTTTCTTGAAGCTTGGGTTCATCGTACGGCCATTTCAGTCGTTTCGCAGCCGCCTTCAGCTTCGCTGTCTTCGAGTCAGTATTGCCTCCACAAATGCTGTTCGTGATCTCTTCCAGGATTGTTTTGTAAGTTGCAATTGGACCATTGTCGCCCATCAAAGTTTGCAACGTGCGTGACCAATCTGCATCTTCTACTTCTTGTACCAGATCTACAAGAGCAGATAGGATGCCGCGCAGTTGGACGAGCACAAGGGTGAGTTGCTTTCTTCCTTGTGGTGCCCCAAAGACTCCCTTGACATATATGATGACGTCTCCTGTATACTCAATTAGACTTATGATAGTTCCCGGATCCATCACCGCTCTATTTTGCTGGTTGTGTAGACTGGAGTTCTATCTAAGAGCAAAGGAAAAGTGCCATGGGAGGGAAACACCGCGAGGCTGTCAGTCAACAAGCCAGCAGAGAACTGCGCTCAGAGAGGTCACAGCCTTACGCGTAGCTAGCACTTGGAACACCGGTCAGCCATGCAGCGACTTGTTATGTCATCAATCATGCTGGATCTCAATGATTCGTGAACTGTCCAAAGTTCATGCTAGACACGTAGGTCTACTGTTTGAATTGAAAGAATATATACAAGGAACCGATTCATAGTTCTCGTCCAAGATCTACAAACATGGCGTTTGGCGAGTTTCAAAATTCGGAGATTTTCGGCCGATTAGTTGCGGTGGCTACCTGGCACACAGTCAAGTCTGGCACAAGGCACAAGGTTGTTTGTGTGACAAAACTTCTATGTTGGCCTCTAAACATGTTCGCTGTTACATCTTACATCTATCACCTCTTGATATTAGTGAGGTGAATTAAGTGCATGGATTTAGCTGTGTCGGAAGCTCTGTACAACGAGGACGATGCTGCTAGGAACCCACCACACAAAGGTAGGCTTCACGGTTTCACTCGCTATGTTTCCCTTACTCATTTATAGTATGCTAGACCTTTGTGAGCACTCGTGTCATTGCCTCGTCGGACGCGGACATGATCGTTGACTTTGTTGCCTGGCTCTATTCACCCTTATCAGCTGCCTCTACTACCTCATAGGGTATGTTCTGACGACCTGGAAGTTTGTTTTCGGATAGAGTGGCTTCATAAAATTTATAGAACTTGAACGAGAGTGTTGTAGAGCGACGATTCTTGGAAAAGGACGTTTCGAGTAGTCATGACTTCAAATCAAAAGGTAGCAAGATACTACCCTAACCAATATCCCTCGTCCTCTCGTATAATGTCCCGTCATAATACTAAGTGTAAACGCATGTCTTAAGCTAAGCCAAAAATTACCTCCAGAAGATAGATGAACAGAAATACAGCAGCCATGGCACGGAACCAAATGCCAACATGATGAAAGCCAGAACGCTTGTAGCCCAGCCGATGCCCAGAGCAGAATAGATTGGATACGATGCAAGAGTGAATGCGAACCCGATTATATATTGGACCATCACCATGCCACCCAGTGCAGCCTCGCGCGCGCGAGAGCGGTAGCGATCCGTCACGTATTGCACCATTGAGACTTGTAGTAGAGGAAGGCTAAAGGCGAAGAGACCAAGCGCTATCACACCCCCGGCCAAGGACTGCGCAGCACTTGCCGTCCAAGCGAGCACGAACAAAGCCGTTGGAGCAAGGACTGATGCTGGAAGTGCGGCCCAAAGTCTCCATCTGTACGGCACTACCAACTTCTGCCTTGGCTTCCCGGTGTAATAGTGTGTTCCTGGCACCGGCGAGGGATCGAGAGGCGGCGGTACAGGATCTTCGAGAGCCGCGAGAGATGCTTCCAGATGCATGCTTTTCGACCTGACGAGGGCGGGTGTAATAGGATTTCCTTCTGAGGCTGGGCTGGTGGGAAGCCTGTTTACTGCATCAACGAGCACTTTGGCGAGCTCGACTCGGTTGTATCTCAAGTGATATCCGTTTATAGTGGTGCAAAGGTCACCGAATGCTGGACTCTTATTCAGCACCAGCAAGATCCTTTCAGGCATGATCCGTCTGCCATCGTTCTCTGGTAAACTGTTGAGATAGTTTGCGCATGCAATCGAAAGATGGATGTTCTTTTCCTTTTCCTGCGGATCCGGTTGATTCAATTCCATCATAGACGTTCGAGATGTAAGTCGATGCAGTGTGACGCCAATGCCAATACTGACCCTGCTGGCTACGTGTGCCTCTGGCAGTATTGTTGAAAATCCTTTGTGTTTCGATAATTGCACAGGCATAGAAACAGCACGGATCGCTCGCCTTGACTTTCTTTGCATGTTTGAAGTGCTTTCTGTATCCGCGTTTGCCCCCAAATTCCATGCGTTAGCTCGTGGTCTATAGACGAAGGTGTCAACCACAAAGAGGCACAAGGTTCCAAGTAGCAAGCCAACAAGCATGCTGAGCAGGACAATGCCCTGCTTTGCTATGTCAACTTGATATGCTTCTCGAAAAGCAAAGGTGAAAGCTTGAAGGACGGCAAGGGTCGTCCCAAGAGATACTGCGGGATACAATGTTGTCAACAGAACCGCAGGCTGAGTTGCCAGGGACTGCACCACCTTCACGAAGCCATCCAAACCTGCTCGCATGGATGGCGCCACTTGGCGAGCTCCATGGGTTCGGTGGAAGATTGCACGTCTCTGGGACTCGGATGTTGTAAGCATCAGACCGAAGCTACAGCCTACAAATATGACCAACAGGAACTGTGACCAACGCCAGTGGCCTGCCTGAACGATTGGACTTCCTAGAACGAAGCCTATAATGGGTCCCAGCAGGCTGAACGCATGGTAGATCATTAGCGGCACGGTCCGTTCTTTCGTGATCCATAGATCTTGCAGGACGATCGATGGTAGGTAGGCGGAAATCGACCCACTAAGACCAGCAAGGAATCGCAAAATAAGAAGTCCAGCGAGCGTAGGCGTAAAGGCGGCACCGATCAGGAAAGCGAAGAGTAGGAACAACGATACGTTTATCAACACCTTACGTCCTGCAAGCCTCGTACTGCATGCGCAAAAGAAAGGGCCGCAAGCCAACCCAACTGAATACAGAGCAATGCATAGCGAGACAGTGACCTCAGACGATTGAAACGTGCGGCCAAGCTCGGCCTGGGCAGGCATAATCGAAGTGATGCTCGCGCATGCTACTGTTGATGCGAGGACTATAATAGTATGTTAGACTTCTGCAAGACTCCACGAAGTGAAGGATGGACGTACTCGATACGGACGCAGTATAAAGCTTCTTAGTCTGGCTCCAGTTCCTGGGATTGCCGGGGTCACTCGCCCATATTGCTTGCAGCTTTCTCTGGTCTTCTGATTGAGGGCCACGTGGACCTCCGGCCCACCCTGCAAGAGTTGAAGCAGTCGATACTGGTCTGGATGATTCGGCCCATACCGGACGCTCGACAACGGAAGTACCCTTGATTGACAGAGAGGTGTAAGACGCCCTGCGTGATGCTCTCTGCCTCCATGTCTCAAGTGTATCATCCGGGATTGGAGGGACAGGTGGCACGTAGCCAACAGCTATCGTCTCCCACTTGTACTTCTCTGTCTCGATAAATTCTTTAGCATCTTGCTTCAAGGGTTCACGATCATCGTTGTTGGATGAGATGGCTGGCATTGTCGCATTGCCTATCGGTGCATTCGATGCCGACAGTGCCTGTTGAAGCACGCCAGCAATGCCGTAGCGTGAGGAAATAATGAAATCAAAAGGAAAGCACGCGAGAGTGGAAGAAAGTGAAATCAAACACTCCCACTACCAGAAGGAAAGAATTGAAGGAAAGGGTGTTGGGAGCAATAGAGAAGCAAGAATCAACGAGGACGCTGTACAACCTTCACAACAGGCAGCGACAAGACCATTCAGGTTCATACTTTTCAACAAGTCTCGGTCAGACGACATCTGCATAGCCAGATCCTGAGGCCACGGCTACTGGCTTTGCGCCCCAAGGCGCATTGGATTAGAAGTCTGGCAAAGGGTCGAAACATTACCAGGTTTACGGAGAGTTCGGTGGGGACCTCGCGTCAATGCAGCGATATAGGGCAGATTAAGCATCCATAGCTATACCGCAAGGGGAACCGATGGATTGATGCTACGAGAACACGGGTGTCGCTATGACCAGGTGCAACGGTCTCTTAAATGAAGCCGCGCTTCCTCCCCTATGGTATCGCCTAACGTGGCGAATCTAGACGGCTTGCACTATCAACAAGCGCAAGCGAAAGGTGATATTCACGTCGAGTCTGCGCTTGATCGATAACAAGGACCTGATGCGGTAAAGCCTCAAGATTCAGGTGAGATCGACCGCCGACAATTGACTGTGCAGCTTACAACTTACACAGAGGCTGGTATAACACAGGCGCATTGGAGAAACGTTCGACTAAGCTTTGTGAGACGCGGTCTCCTGCTGTGTGCCCTGGCAGATATCGTGAAGAGGGGTTGTCCTCAGGCATCAGGAGCGACCTTACATTTATCACACGTGACCGAGAATCTTCTCCGACTGATTCGGACCTCCGTTCGGACTTAGATTCACGTGACGTCTTGGACGTTTGAGCCCTAACCGCATCAGATAAGATTCCACCTTGCTTCCATTTTGCCTTTGCATCGTTGTAGCTGCATTTTACTACATCCTCCCCTCACAGACATCAGATAAAGCACCATCATGTCGCATGTAGCACCAAACACGGCCCGCCAGGCATTGCGACAATGCAACCGTCTTGCATCTCGATCGACAAGCCTCGCAGCAGCGCACCCCTCAAGATGCGTTCCGCCACCAGCAACTCGTAGGAACTATGTCTCAGGAACATCACGGAACAACGCAACCGTCAATGTTGAGAGCACAATAAGGGCAGACCAGAAGGCTTTTCTTGCAGACACAGGCCTCAAGCCGAAGGATGCTCAACTACCAGCTTCTGGCCTTCCTGGCGATGTCGCCATGTCTCCTGCTGCTGCAATTCTCAAGCAGGCCACAGTCATGGACGAAGGAACTCGACCCATCTACCTAGACATGCAGGCAACGACGCCCACAGATCCAAGAGTACTAGATGCGATGCTTCCGTTCTTCACTGGCCTCTACGGCAACCCTCACAGCAGAACACACGCCTACGGGTGGGAGACTGAAAAGGCTGTTGAGCAGGCCCGTGAAGACATTGCCTCGCTTATCGGTGCTGATGCGAAAGAGATTATCTTCACAAGCGGAGCTACTGAGAGCAACAACATGAGCATCAAAGGAGTCGCACGCTTTTTCAAACGTAGTGGCAAGAAGAATCACATCATCACCTGCCAGACAGAACATAAGTGTGTCTTGGACAGCTGCAGGCACTTGCAAGACGAAGGCTTCGAGGTTACTTACCTTCCCGTTCAGAACAACGGCCTCATCAGGATGGAGGACCTGGAAGCTGCAATGAGACCTGAGACGGCTCTTGTGAGCATCATGACCGTCAATAATGAGATCGGTGTCGTACAGCCGATGGAAGAGATCGGAAAGCTGTGCCGGTCAAAGAAGGTGTTCTTCCACACAGACGCAGCGCAGGCAGTAGGAAAGATACCCCTTGACGTCAACAAGATGAACGTAGACCTCATGTCGATATCCGGACACAAGATCTACGGGCCCAACGGTATAGGAGCTTGTTACGTGAGAAGACGGCCGCGAGTCAGGATCGATCCAATCATCTCAGGTGGAGGGCAGGAGAGAGGCCTGAGATCCGGAACACTAGCACCGGCTCTTGTTGTTGGGTTTGGTGAAGCTGCTCGGATCTGCAGAGAAGAGATGGCGGTAAGTAACCATATTGCTTCCTTGTTGCATAAACCCCTTTGCTTCTACAGCTTTGATGATTATACGCTTTCACATGCATGGCTTTCTGAGACGCACTTTGACCGGTGCATTTCCCCTGCTGATACACAAGTACCTAAATGAAAACAAAACGCTACTACTATTCTTCGTCACACCAAAATGTCAAGACAAGGAGTGACCACTGATACGCTCTCACAGTATGACACCAAGCGCATCAGCGCCCTCTCAAAGCGCCTCGAGGACGGCCTCCTCTCAATGGAACACACCTCCCTCAACGGCGACCCCTCGCGTCACTACCCAGGCTGCGTCAACGTCTCCTTCGCCTACGTCGAGGGCGAATCCCTCCTGATGGCACTGAAGGACATCGCGCTCTCGTCCGGCTCAGCCTGCACCAGCGCCTCGCTCGAGCCCTCGTATGTGCTCAGGGCTCTCGGTAACTCAGACGAAAGCGCACACTCCAGCATCCGCTTCGGCATCGGCAGATTCACCACCGATGCCGAGATCGACTACGTGCTCAAGGCTGTCCAGGAGCGCGTCACCTTCCTCAGGGAGCTGAGCCCGCTCTGGGAGCTGGTGCAGGAGGGTGTGGATCTGAACACGATCGAATGGAGCCAGCACTAAGCCTACTCGGGACGTGTTTGTTATCGTTGTTGTACAGGATGACGGGAGATTGTTGTCGTCGTTGGCAGTTCAGGCGACCCCGTCTCGCTAAGCTTTGGGAATACTTTCTATTTTGCTGTATATGTACGGACAAACTTTCTCTGAATGAAGGACATGGATACCCACTCACAATCTATTTAAGCCTGCACCTTTCAAGAGCTTTCACTGCCAACGTTACTGCCCAGTGCCTCATCATGAGTATCGCAGCTACGTTCCGCTGTCGGGACATAAACCTGCTGGAGATGTGCAAAAGGCGAGCACCTGCGGACATAGAGCAATTGTGCTGGAGACTGCGTCTCCCCAGAGCCTAAACGCTAGTAATGTCGTCTACTTCACTCACACGCTTGAGCTTCGCCATGACAAGTTCAATGTAAATGGAGGAACGACTTGATGGAAAGACGCGCGGCAAACACTTTGAAGGGGTCTATTAGAAGTCTTAGATGCCATTCTCATATATGCATTACTATGCTATCGTAGGAATTAATGAGGTCCAAGAAGGAGAAGTGTTTTCTGCACGAGTGCTTTCACAGGGTAGAGTGCTGCCGAAAAGTAGAAGCTGGCAGTATGCTGATAGGGTTTGACGATGGAGGAAGAAGAGGTAATCTCGAAGGAAAGCTTGTTGTCAGGGCAAGTTTCCAGGCAGCGTCAGACCCGTGTCCAAGCGGGGATAGGGGAGAGGTTCACAACCGAAGCAAACACTCATTTTCGCGTCCCCTTGAGCACGCTGTCCACGGCATTGGCGAAGTACTCGACGTTGTTGGTGTTAAGGCCAGCCATGCTGATGCGGCCGTTCTTGGTCATGTAGACGTGGAAGTCGTCCCGCATCTTCTGGACCTCGTCCTCGGTCAGGCCCGTGAAGGAGAACATGCCGATCTGGTCTGTGATGTGGTTCCACGTGCCAGGGGTCCCTTGCTCTTCCAGCTTCGACCTGAGGGCCTTGCGCATGTCGATGATGCGGCCGGACATCTCGCGCAGGTTGTCCTCCCACTCGGCGAAGAGCTTGGGGTCGTTGAGGACTATGGATGCTATGCGGGCGCCGTAGGCAGGGGGGTTTGAGATCTCTGAGCGCTGGAGGATGGCGAGCTGGCTGCCGACGCGGGTGGCGGTCTCTGAGGTTTCCGAGGTGACGAAGTGGAAGCAGCCTGCGCGTTCGCCGTAGAGGCCGAAGTTCTTGGCGTAAGACTGTGCGACTAAAAGCTCGAACCCTTGCTCGACGAAGAACCTGACTGCCCAGGCGTCGTCATCTAGGCTGCCGGAGGCGAAGCCCTGGTATGCACAATCGAAGAAGGGGAACTGGCCCTTCTCCTTCATCACTGCAGCGATCTGCTTCCACTGGTCACGTGTGGGATCGACGCCGGTTGGGTTGTGGGCACAGGCGTGGAGGAGAACGATTGAGCCTTCAGGTGCTGACTTGAGTCCGCCGAGCATGCCATCGAAGTCCAACCCTTTTGTCTGCTTGTGGAAGTATGGGTACTGTTTGATGGGCAGGTTGGTGTTGCTAAAGATCTGGTTGTGGTTTGCCCATGTTGGCGTGCTCAGGTAGATGGCTTTTGCGCCTTGCGCTGCAGGCTGGTAGAATTTGGATAGGAATAGTGCACCCAGATGGACAGCACCGGTCCCTGAGATGGTCTGCAGGGAGACGACTCGCTTCTCTTTTATCGCGGGCGAGTCCTTGCCTAGGATGAGCTTTTGTGAGGCGGTGGTGAAGTCTGCAAGACCGGCGATGGGGAGGTATTCATGGTTGAGGTCAGGGTCTTGACGAAGAAGCTCGTCGGCCTGTGAGTAGAGCCGTGTTAGCGGGACGCTGGGTCTATGGCTGGCAGAGGTAGGGGTTCGAACAGATACGCACCTTGTGCACCACTGGCAATACCCACGGTTTTGCGTTGTTGTCTCTGTAAGCGCCAATCCCCAAGTCCACCTTCTTTGGGTCCTTGTCTGCACGGAAAGCCGCCATCAACCCGAAGAGAGGGTCTTCAGGCGCCTGAGGCACAACGTCTGCCGCGAAGGCGCTTTTGCTTGCGTTCCCCATGTGTGCTTGTATCTGGTGTAAACGTGCTTGGGGAGTGGAAGCTGACGGTAGAGTCATGGCTGCGAGATGGAAATAGATGTAGCCAGAGGCTTATGACCTAGAGGGACCTCCGCCGGATCAAAGTGCGGGCAGAATCTGGGGTTGGCAGAGTGATGACGGGCTTCGGGAGGGTCGGCCTTTGACACTGAAAATAGCGCTACCAGGACGAGACAAGATGCAGGACGAGGATGGGTGAGACGGATCGGTTGGTCTGGTCTGAGGGGTCACGGGTGTGTGGAAGATTTGCGTTGGACGGTAATACAGACTGGATTGAAAAGGCAGATGCATACCACCACGGCGGCAGAGGATAGGCCCAGTAATAAAGGAAGATGTCTCTGGTGGTGGTGGACATGATCTCACAAGCCCAGAGGTCCAGCGACCCTGAGCCGGACCAGGCGAACCTCGGCTGGTGGAGTAGCTCGGCGATCTTGTGATGATGATGATGATGCCTCCCTGCCCACGGGACGGACGGGTCAGCACTGTGGTGCACATTCGAGGGGATGGTATGGGGAAATGGGTCGTTGGAGCAATATGCCTGACGTGCATACATGTGAGTCCGTTAGGGACGATTGGGACGAAAGCCGAAGGGACGAGGGAGCTGTGTCTTGACGTAGGTCCACTCAGCTGGCTGTATAGGTAACATAATATGCAAGCGGCCATGCAGGAGACCAACAAGTCCGTTTATCTTGCTCTGAACAAGGGGGCTTTGAACTTCCAGGTCCGCATAATTCTGCTTCGACCCAACATAAGCTATCTTCTCCTCTCGCACCCAGGACGCATCGCTCCTGGGTAGAGAGAATGCTGCTGGAAGGGAGGCTCAAAACGGCTGGCCAGATAGAGGCGCCGGGTGCGTATAGGCTAATGTAGGTCAGAGGTAAATCTGCACGTGGGCATGTGATGGCTTCAGTACGAGAAGATATACGATAGTGTAGTGTACAAGATATCACCTGGGTATACAGCTTGCAGTACAGTGGGACACAGTCATCACTAACTAAACTTCGTTATTTGACCCAGCAAACACAATCATCCTTCCACCGCCTTCCGGGTCGAGATGGAGGTGGCGGAGACCATGATTGTATTGCCCAGCAGGTAGTCCGCAGCATCTCCGGCCGCGGTGTAGATACACCCAACCTCACCTCGGATGAGAAGAGAAAGGGACTTTATAATTAAGAAAACTTGTAATAGCATTGTCCTCTCCACCAGGCTCAACTCCTCTTGAAGCCACTGGATGCTTTTGTAGTAAGATTTTATGTCATCATGATGCCAAAGAGCAGCTGCAGGGCCGGATTGCAGCAGATATCCAGGCACTCGTAGAGTCAGTGCTGCTGCTTTAGTACTCCTTCAAGGCACACCCGCCCGCTTTCACCACGCTAAGTTCCCAGGCGTAAGTATCCTGTCTTCTCACTCTCGCCTGTTGCTTGCCCTGGATCGCCGAATTTTTCCCAGCGAATTCGGCACGTACAGAAAGACATACCTTCTCCACCGCTCTGCCCTCTTCACCTTGGTCAAACCGAATCGCCTCTCATGGAATTCATTGCCGAATTCTTCAGTCTTCTGTTGAAAAGCATTCGATGAGCGTGCGGGTTTGCAGCAGTTTCACTTTCCTTATCTAAGGATCTCACCATCGATATCTACTATCTTGAGCTTGGGACGGCATTGAGTTTCCTTGAAAAGGCAACCCTGCGTCTCGATTGTCTTCACTGGCAGTCAACCATGGAGACGTCAATGCGTAAGGGGGGCGACACCGACCTCCTCGCCCAGCTGGGCAAGAAACAGGTGCTCAAACGCCGTTTCAGCTTCTTCTCCATGTTCGGATTTGCAGTCTGTGAGCTCATCACTTGGGAAACCGTGCTTTCCCTCTTCAGCCAGGGCTTCGACAATGGCGGCCCTGCAGGCCTGGTATACGGCTTCATCATTGCCTGGAGTTCTACGGTGTCCGTCTATACAGTGATATCGGAACTTGCCTCCCTTGCGCCAATCGCTGGAGGCCAATACTACTGGGTCTACATGCTTGCGCCGCAGAAGTACAAACGCATCTCCAGCTACCTCATCGGGTGGCTGACCTCCCTCGCATGGATCGCTACAGTCGCGACGGAGACGCTGTTCGCAGGCACTATCATCCAAGGGATCTTGATTCTCGACTACCCTGATTATGACGACAAGCAGTACCAAGGGACGCTGCTGACATGGGCAGTCATCCTGGTCTGCATCTTCATCAACGTGATCATCCCAAATTGGCTCCCCAAGTTCGAGATCCTCATATTGGTCTTCCACCTCGCAGGCTTCGTGGCCATCCTGGTAACTCTATGGGTCATGACCGCAGACATCGGCTCCAACTCCTCTGTCTGGCTCACAGCCCTCAACACAGGGGGCTGGCCAACCCAAGGCTTGTCCTACTGTGTCGGTTTTCTAGGCAATGTAGCCACCTTTGTCGGCGCAGACGCAAGCGTGCATCTTGCGGAAGAGGTCGCAGATCCAGCCATCAACATCCCCCGCGCTATCCTCGGCGCGATGACCATCAACGGCGCCGTCGGCTTCGTCATGTTGGTGACCGTGCTCTACTGCCTAGGCGACGTCGAGAGCGTGCTCGAAACCAAGACCGGCTTCCCCTTCATCCAGATCTTCTACAACAGCGTGGGCAACATCGCAGGCGCGTCAGTCATGGCCGCAGTCGTCCTGGTCCTGACCTGGGCCTGCGCGACCGGCATCACGACCACAGCCTCGCGCATGTTATGGTCCTTCGCCCGCGACCGCGGCGTCCCCTTCTCCCACTACCTCGAGCGCGTGAACCCGCGCACCAAAGTCCCCGTCATCGCCGTCCTGACCGTGACAGGCTTCGCCGCCCTGCTGACGCTCATCTACATCGGCTCCTATGTCGCCTTCAACGACGTCATCTCGCTGACCATCACCGGTTTCTACGGGTCGTACTTCCTGCCCTCGGCTTTCCTCCTCTACCACCGCATCAAGGGCCACGTCCTCCCCCACGGCACCGACTTGTCCGACATGGACCCACCACAGGCGGGCCTCGACACCTCCAGACCGGGCGACAGGAAGCCCACTCACGAAGAGGAATCCCAGCTGCCTGCCGGCACCAGTGCGGCAAATGTAGCCCAGGCACGTTTGGTCTGGGGTCCCTGGCACGTGCCCGGCATCTTCGGCATTATCAACAACGCGTATGCCTGCTGCTACATGGTCTTCGTCATCTTCTGGAGCGTGTGGCCGCCCCAGACCCCCGTGGACGCCTCGTCGATGAACTACAGTGTCGTGGTGACGGGCGGCGTGCTCATCTTGGCGTTCATCTGGTACTGGGTCCGTGGGCACAGAACGTACAAAGGCCCGCTGATCGATGACGAGGTGGCCACCATCATGCGGGCTGGCAGCGTGGTGTCTGTCGAGTGAGACGGTGGCGACATGTAGGTCCCAGTGTAGATAAATCGAAGAATACATCACGAATAAAGTTTGGACAGGAAGTTTTGTATTGCTAGTTTCTAGTCTCTCTCCTCCGTGACGTGCCCTCATAGCCGCCAAGAGTGCTCCCTTGTATGCTGACCCTCTTCAGAGGGCTGCCGGCTCCATTCTCCCGGCCCAGACGGAGCTGATTATGACTCCTTGATTTGCTTAGAGGAGAGGCTGCATGTCTATAAATGCCCATGCTCCCGCCGTCTCCCTTGACAGGGCTACGCTCCCGCAGGCGTTCGTGGTGGGGTTTGATGGGCGAGGAGAAATCGCCTCCGATCCCAGAGACCGCTGAGGAGTGCTGTGTCCAGCCGTTCCCATACTGAGATGACGGTGCCCTACCCCCTAGCGGTCTGGTGCTCGAGCTGGGAGTGTAAGATGCTGCTTGCTGCTGACGAACGCTTGGCCCACCGACGTGGTCAGGGTCGTATTGGTCCGCGTAGTTTGGATTGGGATTGACGTGGAACCCCCTGTTGACGACGGTGGTGGGTGTGTAGACATCCACCTCGCGCACCTTGCCGCCAGAGGGCGTCTGCGCGCTGCCACCGGTCTGGATCCCCACATCCCTGACCGGCCGCCTGAGTGACGGTCGGACGTACTTCTGATCATACTCATTCAAGACTTCGCCGTGGATGAGCGCTGAATCGCTGGACTGCTGCCTGAATGAGCTTTTCAGGAACGTCAGCTGGAGAGACAGCACCACGCCGAACACGAATGCCATCAATACAGTCACAGATGGTCTTGGATTGGAGGCCGCAGGCGGGAGGAGAGCGAAGTACAGGAGAACGTGGCCAGGCGAGAAGAGCGTGAAGAGCGTCAGGTTGAATTCCTTGGGATCCCAGACATTCAGCTCCCAGACCTCTCGCTCTGCGTCAGGGTGTGCGCGCGAAGATGCCAGGTTCGACTGCACGAAGTGCTGCAGATACCTCAGCGGCGAGGAGGCGATGGGCGAGCTGTCGACGCGCACACGATGCGCGGACGGCGTCGCGGGCGCCATCTCGATCGGCTGCTCAAACAGCCGGTAGTGTCGCTGACGGAAGAACGTGTACAGGGCATTCAAGCAGCTGAGAGACGTAAGGGTGTACACAAGAAACGTAGCCTACCTTTGTGGTCAGCACGCGCTGCTAGTCATCCTACGGCATCCTGTCGCTCTAGGACCAGACGCCGACTTACTATCCCTGAGTACCACCCACTACCTTTTCTATCTTCAATGTCGCCAAACACCTCGTCCGCGCCTCTTGGGTCTGTTGGCTGGCTTGCGCCTCTCGCTAGAACGAACAAGAAGTTCAGGCCCACGCCTACGGGGGTCGCCCAGTCATTCAGCCATTCGTCGAGTGTGTCATCGTTCAACTCTTCTGACAGCCATAGGAGGAAATCGTAAGGATCCAGCAACGCTTTGATTCGATCGGCAAGGGGGGCGCGCCTTACGAAACGAGCTCTTGGAGGCATGGCACTGGTCACAGCTGCACAGAGCTATTTCCAACTAGCGTTTATAAATTTGTGTCATGCCCTGTTGTTCGGAAGGTTCCCAGGTGGTGTTGGGCGTATATAGGTGCGCACAGAAGACTCACTCACTCCCCTTGTCAACAGACACTTTGCGAAGTTAAGTGGTCGCGTCGTGAGACGCGACTACGTGAGGGTTAGGGTTGCTGGGGCAGGTAGTCGTACATGCTTGTGAATGAACACCTTAGATCAGGCTCTATATACCTAAATGATCGTTAGCCATTTCCACACTAAAAATTCTATTACGATTGATAGTAGGGATTATTAAACTATTATATGAAAACCATGTATACTATACCATGGGGTATTAAAGATCATATCTATGACTTCTCCAGAATACCTCTCCAGGCTTGCTAAGCGACCGGCTTCTTATTCCATCTCTCCAGATGTAATGAGGCCGTAGTTGGGACTCAAATTGTGCTGCTTGTAGACAAGCGCTTTCCACACCTCTACTAACTCTACATACTTATATACCGTACTAGTATACTTATGTATTCAACCAGTATACTGGTCAGATAGTGCTGTTAGAATCTTTTATGACGAGAAAGCGGTATGCAGGCCCGTTTTCTGGAACCAAACGATCGATTAGCCTATCGATAGTTTGGCTTGTCGACGATTGTCCATATTATGGAGAGATATACGAAGCCTGTCACGCAGGCAGGCCGACCATGGAGCAGTGCGAAGGCTGCATGTTTGATACTGCGCAGCTTCCAGAAGTGTCATATCTACGGTTACGGATTATCATCTTTGCTGTCTTCTTGAAGGTTCCCAATACGAAATTGATCACTGTCACAAATCGACGATTTGAGACATGCCTTGATATGGATTTCCTGACGAGTCAACTAAATCACTGCTCACATAACGTCAGGGTTAGAATAGAGCTATGCTATCTGTGAAATAGTGGCCGCATGTTTGAAGCGTACTGGACTACCGGGTGTGAATACGAGCACATGGGTGGAAGCTACGGCATGCTTGACAAGACTGTTCATTGAAGACAAGATACTGGGAAGGCTCTTCTCTATGCCAAATATTCAGCCTTGATGGGACACTCTTCTATCCTACAATAGAAAGGCATTAAAGTCTGGTAAAAATGGCCACTAAACCCCACAATGGTCTCTTTTGCTCGCTCATAGCAGTGACGACTTTGAAGAAGCCGTGAAGCAGAACAAGATTCAGTAGAGCGCAAGCCGATATTGAGTTCTGACGATCGAGCCTTTGTAAACGCCGATCTACACTGATGCCTAACTTTGTAAGGAGAAGAGTCATTGTGCTGAGCGATAAACTTACCAAGCATGTACAGGTAAAAGCATGTTGGTGACATGACCTTGTTTTGCAGCACTTGCGTAGCCTCTGAGAGATTGATATCAGTGCAAGATTTAGTTTGCTAGCATAATCTTCACAGACTCTAAGAGCTACCTAAGCTACAGGACATGACAAAGAATGGGATATTAGCACGGGAGACAATATCCAACAAGGTGTGTGCCCGAGCCCCTCCTTCCGGCGCCAATTATCAATACAAGACTTGGTCTCAATTTTCGTTATCGACCTACCTGCTGGAATAAGGCCAAGCTCGAGAGAGCAAACGCTTAATACAAGACGGGAGAAAGATACGGCACACGTAGTTTGACTAAATATCATTGGATTGAACTGCAAGCACGGCGACAGATATCTCCAAGCTATCTAATGCAATAGGGCAATCGACCACAAGTACATCAACTTCTGCGACGGATCGTCATCATTGTGGTGCCGGTACAAGATAGCAGACGGTTTCTTGCTGTATATTTCTACCGTGGTAATTCAAGAACTGTATCAGATCCGACCCTTTACAAATGTGTACTGGGAACAGGAGTTGGCTATAGGCGTGGATTTCTTGCTGAGAAGAATGTAAATCGAAGAGCTATATAAGTTTTACGTCATTGGGAGAGGAAAGAGAGCCAGGAAGAAGGCAGAGCTGACTAAGATAAGACTATAGACGCTGGGATTACTGATGGGGAGCGGGACAGGACCGGAGTGAGCGTAAAAGTGAACATATCATATTAATGGCAGCCGTTCCGTCCAGGCCATTGCTCCGTCGCAATACCTAGTTCTCTGTGTACATTTGTGCTCTCTTCCTTCGAAGATACTCCCCTGCATTAATGGGCTTGCTCGGCGCTTCGTCATTACAACAGCATTGGAAGGCTTCAACAACTGTCGTGGGGTCTGGAGCACTGAAGTATGCCGTGCTGTACCTCTCAGGGATATCCCTCTCATTTTTGCTATCCCCATCATCGATCTTCGAACTTTGTGAGCTTCGATTCGTGTGGCGAGGTGGTTCTGACACCTTGTGCACCGTATTTCTCCACCGACCATTCGTCCACTTCATCAGCAGATAACCCACGTTGACTACAATCGTGCCTGGCTCCGGATCGACATGAACGAAAGTGCCGCTTCGTTCGACTGTAGCACTTGCTGAGCTGCTCGTGGAATTTGGGTCCGCAATTTCAAGACCACCGACCTCATCCTGAAATAGGAGGGTAAGGGTACCAAAGTCAGAGTGTGGAGGATTGCGGGTGAGTGTGCCAGATGGGCGTTGTTCCACTGGTATCGAAGGGTAGTGAATGAGACTTAGATTGAAGAGTGTATCGGCGTGATACTTTCCAAGAGACGTGCCCTCAGATAGACCTAGCGCAAGGGATAGACATTCAAGCAGTTGATACGTAAGCTTAGCACAGTCCTAAAGATTGGAAAGTTAGGGCAATGCAGTAGCCTGTGGAAGCGTAAGTGGTACCTTGAAGAAATCTTCTGAGAACCGGCGAAAGCCTGGGAACAACCTTTCCGCCGGCCATACGTTGGCGCAGTTGTCATCATTTGGATTGCCAATATCAAAGTTTTCTTTCAGACATGTCTGGCCGCGAATCTGCTCTTTTCCAACACCTGAGTATCCACGGCCGCGCGATGAAGCGGACCGGCTTTCGGAATCTCCAGTAGACCTCGAAGTGAAAAGACGTTCATTCTTGATCGCGTTCAGATCAGTCATGTAGATATGACTTGGTTGCGAGCGACTGGCTCACCCATAGGAAACATGCGTCGATCTTGCGCTGCTCAATGCCATGATTGCATAGACGAAAAAATCCCACAGAGCTCAGAGCTTTGTCCATCGTAGAGGCAATTCGCAGGCGATCGGACGTGGATCCACTTACAAAACTGCTGAAATCAATAGTAGGAATGGTCAAATTCGTGTGAGATAATTTGCCGCTTCGGGCGAACCGCCCTGACATTGATGAAGCCATGTTGGGGTGGAAAAGATACGGATACCATACGGATAACGCGGGTGATAGAAGGCCTTCAGCGACGCCGCAATGGGGTCAAGGTCACGTGCACTGCATTGGCATAGCATTGCCTGTTTCAACAGTCCCTACAAATAAAGTATTTGGAAAGTGTTGTAGGTATGGCACAATGTGACAAGATTTAAATCACCTGCGTAAAAATCTCATGCCAACTGGTGGCAAGGTGCGAAACCCTATCCACAAAGGCTCACATCCTACCTTCTTAAGCCTTTTCTTGCCTGTTCTCGAGATGTGTTTGCCTGAAGCGCTTCCGACTGTGTGAGTTCTAGACCCTTGGATATTCAATCTTTTTCCCTTGAGACCCATCTTATGAATGTCTCTGCAATGCGACACCGCCTAGCATGTATTGGTCTCTGCGTGGTCCAGATGGCGCTGTTCGCATAGAACAGGGATGTAGTGACTGATGAGATTACGATCTATCTCATTTGGAAGATTAGGTTCCAAGTCGAGTATTCGAGAGCATATTTTGCTTGACTCTAAGGAAAAAGCTTCTCCAACGACGAGTATGTTTCTAGACAAGGAGGTACTGCCCCTTGTCAAGCGTCTGCAAAGTTGAAGGAGAGCCGTGGAATGCATCAATTCTCAAGCCAGTCAGTAATAATTCCTCGCAGATACTGTCCACCGCTGGGTTAGAGCCTCTACAGACGATGTAGATCTTGTTCAAAGGCGTATTGTAGTACCAGTGCCATTCTCGTGTCTGCAAAACGATTAGAAGCAATTGGTCAGCTGGTTCGATACAGCGTATCTGCTGCTGAATCTTTCTCCTCAGGCGTCCAGAAACGAAGTGCTAATAAGGATCAAACCTGTCCACTCCTTTGCAAAGGCAATTCTAACAAGAGATCTTTTCATCTTAGCTTTCAGTGTAACCTAAGGAGAACAAAATTGGTCAGACGATATCAATAAAGGAGATTGTAATCTACTCAAATAAATTTCTCCAGTACCAGTAAATGATCTGAGCCACAGTTTATGGAAGAGTTAACACTCATGAAGGAGAATTGGAATGACTCCCCTGACTTGGGCGATGGCTACCATCCCAATGAAGAAGGATCAAGAATTAAATGAAATTCGCGCTGTTATGGCAGGCCGGGAACACCTGTTTGTTGGACAAGAGGTACAGATGGTAAAAACCGATCAATCAGATCATCACGTCTATGACATACTGTTCCGAGTGCGAAGGATTGTTTGGCAATACTGCGACACCACTAGCACCTAGATATGAAAACTTTTGCTTCTACACCAATCAGGTAACCACCAAGTCTCAAGGGCAGGATCTTGACCTCAGTTGTCTGATGAGCCCGTCAGGTAATAAACCCGACCAATTGCAGATCGAGCGGTCGTGTACAGTAACAAGAAGCCCTATCATCTTCCGCCAATTACAAGAAGAGAAGGCGCTTGTAACTTACATTTTGCCGAGATAGGCAATCCTTCCCGAAAGACAAGGTGCGAAAGCATCTATATCAAAGGTACAACCTAGTATACGAATATAGTGGCGAGAAAGCTCATCTAAGGGTAGTAAGTCGCCAAAGCGATCTATGGAGATCCAAGGTCTTACATGGGTCCATTTAATATGCCCGTTGAAAGAGCTAAGTATACGAGTTGCGACTTGCCGCTTTTAACTACTGAGCCCATCGACGGAGAGCTTCCAATAAATCTTTTCTCTGTCGTGACGCTGCGTCGTTAATCTCCTTACGTCGTGTAAGTTGAGCAAATGATGACCACTCCTCATCGTTCCGGACAACTGGCGTAGCAAGCCGCAATGGTGTCAGGCGCTCATCTTCTATGATCTCACCAACTTGTGTATAATGACTTTGACTGATCTTCTCGGCAGTCAGATAGCCTTTCCAGTCCAACAAGTTGAGAGATGGGTCTTGATTCTCGCTCAAGCTTTGGCACACGAAGAGCAGAAGATCTTCAGGGTCAAAGTACACAGCAACTCGCTCCTCCTCTGTAGCATGCATTTCCGGACCAAGCGAACACGAGCAGGAGTCGCGACCAAGGCAAAGCGTGGCAGCGTGTTCGAACACTGCTTGACCAACAATACGGTAAAGGCCGTCTTCGTCCACAGGTCCTCGAACTACCAGCCCGATATCAATAGCACTCATATGGAAAGACAGGAGCAGATCGCCGACCCGTCCCTGTATCGGCACTTTAGCACATAGACCGTCGGCAGCATAGACAGTGCGAAAACATATGTCTTCAGTCATTTGTGGACCCGCCCACTCGTAACCAGGCGGCAATTCCGTGACTTCCAGTTTGTCACTGAGTGATTTGTGTTTGAAGAGGCACGCTTCAAAGTCAGCCCCTGGACAGCTGGATTTGAAGAGTTTGCAGTAGCCATCGGCATCCACTTGGATCCTCGGCTTTGTGTTGCTCGGCCTGTCATATACCGCTGGACACGATCTATCAACTGCCGCACAACGCCTAGATTTCAGCAAGTCGCGAATCGCTGCATTGTCGGACTGCAAGCCAAGGGCAGTAGCTATTTGGGTTGCAGACATGATAGGCCAATTGTCGACGTCAGTGTGTGTCATATCGCTAGTACAGGCAAGTTCTCCCAGTGGGCACATGTACGAAATAGTCTGCAATGCGAGGTCTAGAGCGCTCTTCTTGTAATCTGGCTTAATCGGCTCATAGCCCTGCCAGTCCACCATTCCTAAGACACCATAGATACGATCACGGGCGTCGAAGCAGTGGAATGTAGATACCGAATCAGTCAGCTCATGCAGACTCTTTCCAAGACCGGTCAACCGAGTCGACATGCCTATCAGGAAATCCAGGTGTTGACTCTTACCACCATACGGAACTTCAATGTTTGCTTCTCTCTCATGGGTCTCCAGCTTTTCAACAAAATCTACAAAGTCTTCGAAGTCAACAGAAGAGTCTCCGCAGAGTAGCACGACGGTCTGACCGAGCAGGATCTCTTGTACAATCCATAATCGGCTGAAATACCTTCGCTCCGAGAAATCGTACAACGCTAGCAAAGACATCTGTACATCAGTTTCGGTCAGATCGTCGAAGAACGCTCGTGTTTTGAGTGCAGCGAATAACGGTCCCCGGTCTCGCCGCGATATCGAATTTGCCTTCGCCTTAGATCCGGGATAGAACATGTGGAGATCGAGCACTAGCCCCTGTGTCTGTAGGTCCTGTAGGATCGGTCCGAGAGCGCCAGAGCTCTGCGTCTCCTGTAGAACGTTGTCGACATACCTTGCGTACCGACTAGCGAGATCAAAAAGCCTCGGGCTATCATCCGCATGAGCCCCTGAGAAGACGTATACATTCTCCGCGTTTCTATATATGTCGCCCATCATCGCAACTTGGTCAGACTTCTCTTCATCATCGTCTTGATTGATGCAGATCGCGTCAACCCAAAGATAGCCGGTGATACCGTGTTGAACGGCCTGCTTAAGGAGATCATAGCAGGTTATGCCCACGAGAAATGGTCTGCCGTTCAACCGAATCAGCGCAGTATCCTTGCTCGCGCCCCAAGTGTACGAAGCAGCGGCGTATTTCGGTCGCTCATTCAAGCGCCAAGTCGTCAGCTCACAGCAAGGCTCAAACGAGTGCAAGCTGGACTTGGCCGAAGCCGAGAGCTGAATACGCAAAAGACGAAATTCGGAGTCTGCCTCTGCTAGACGTTGATGGTGAAACTCGCGATCGAGGTCTCGTGACATCTTGTGAAGCTTTTAGGGCTCCACTGAGTAGCGAGTGCTTTTTCCTACTACGTCGACTCGAAGGTGAAGCCTCACAGTACTTCAGGCCTGGTGTGAGGTCAGGCTCGAGCCACTTGAGGCTGCCTCCGTAGCGACACTGTGGCGGGGTCACGCATCACGTGATGAAGATGTTCATTTGGTATGAAGGACACAATTGCTAGATACTACAGCATGCAACATACAGGCTCCAGCGTACCTTCCTCATAATATCCTAGTGGAGCATATTTTTCGACACGTGGCTTACCAGAACGAAACCGCCAGGGTTTCCGGCGTGAGTGGTTGGGTTCTCAAATACACAGTCTGCATGATCGGGGCCGCATGGGAGCATGTCTTCTTGCACATTACGAAAAAGATAATAGGGAGTGTAGCCTGTCCGCGTGGGTTGTCTAGAAGTATGCTACCTGAAAATCCTGCGACTCGCAACAGAGGAATGAAACCAAGTAGCATGGACCGCCTGCAGGAAACTGATGAGGATGTTCTAGTCGATGTATTACGTAATGATTTGCTTTCTCAATGCCTCAGCCTACTGCCTCAGGCATTTAGCTTCAGCCAGTGGATGAATAGTTGCAGATCAATATACCTTTCTCCACAAGTGATGTGTATAACCTTGACCGCAAAAGACACTTCACAAACCACTCGTTCCCGGCCCTTACAAGGTCAGAAAGCATTTATACGCAAGCGGGGAAGTAGTTGCATACTTGCATATCCGATTCAGGATCTTCCTGATTCGAAAAAGCTAGGTGGGGAGACAAGTGAGCATTACATATCGCTTTGCACAATTTTTCTCGCTATCCGATCCAGTGCAAGGCTATCGCGACGTCAGAAAGTGGGACTTGATCGCTATACTTTGCCTGCTAGACTTGGAAGTGAACAAATGAGCATTCGGCACGACATTAGGGAAGAAAAAGTATCTGTAGAGAGACCCAGTGCCTCATGAAGCACAACAGAGGACGAAGGCTAGCACTCAAATTGACGATTCCGGCCGCCTAACACGACTCACTCGTGAACATTGTAGTGCGTTCCAGAGTAATTATCTTCCCGAATCAGAGAAGATTATGCCACGGCCAACCATGCTCTCCGTTGGTCTGCTTGGCTACGGTGCGATTGGACAGTCAATTGTGTCGACAATCGCTCAAAACCCAATCGAAGGCATCTCGTTTGATGTGATATGCTGCAGAGATACGCAAAAGCAGAAAGCCCTCGAACTTTGCCCCAACGCAAACATCGTATCCCAGTGGTCAGACTATCTCGGACCTGCTCCTGATATCGTCGTGGAAGCGGCCGGACAGGGTGCAGTCGTTGATGTTGGCGAGGCGATCCTCGCAGCCGGCTCTGATCTGTATCTACTTTCCGTCGGTGCGCTCGCAGACAAAGACTTCCACGACAGAATGCTACAAGCCGCTACATTAGGCAAAAGTCGCCTCGTCATACCGGCAGGGGCGCTTGCAGGCTTTGACGGGTTGCACTCTCTGCGTCATTCAGGGTTGGAGTCTGTCGTCTATAGGTCGACAAAGCCACCAAAGGCCTGGAAGGGGACACGGGCCGAGACACTGGTAGACCTCGACAGCATCGATGGCTCCATCACCTTCTTTCAGGGCACTGCTGCCGAGGCAGCACTGCAATACCCGCGTAACGCCAATCTGGCCGCGGCCGTTGGGCTTGCAGGTCTCGGTGTTGAGAAGACCCAGGTTGAGCTCATCGCCGATAGTAAAGTGAGTGGCAACACTGGTCAAATCATCGCGGTCGGCACAAGCGGCGTGCTTAAACTTGAGCTAGCTGGACAGAGCTTTGCTGGCAATCCGAAAACATCGCAGACTACAAGCATGAGCGTGGTGGCAGCGCTCACGAGCCGTGTGTCATGGCTTTCGTTCGCAAGCTGAGCGGCCCTTTCGTGCTCGTCTAATAGTGCTGCCTGAACCTTGTTTCGATCACACCTGACTGTCATCTGCATATTACATGTCTTAGGCTCTTCGTGCGACATCTTGCTTGGATAGAAGTCCATTGCGCGTCGATGAGGAGGGATCCCTGATGCCAGGCGACTGTACCTCCTTACCGAGCAGATGAGATCTTACAGAGACCCACATACTCTTCATCCCGTCTTTAAGTGACACCAATCCTGCTTGGATTGGCCCGGGGTGCTAACGTGTGTAGAGAGGCACTCTGACGATGAGATGTAGGAGCAAGGCATGCAAATATGACGGATCGAGTATGTTAATTGGACAGCATTCTAGTGGTTGTCTAGTTCCAGTATAGCAGCTCGCGCATGGAATTCGTCACACACATGTTCACCTTTAACTACCTCACTCAGCTCACACCTTCCCAAATCATCATGTCCGTTGCTCACTCACTATTGCCTACGAAAGGATCGATTCTAAAGTGCTAGCGTGTCAAAGCGAAATCAATTGGCTTCGTCATACGACTTGCAAGCTGCAAGTAAGCATCATATGTTGTTGCTTCCAAGTTTCGGTTTGATATATCACAGATGGCCCTCAGCCGCAAGATCTAAGGAGAGTTGACATCTTGATATGGACACGGATCTAGAGCAAGTCTTACAGTTCCAAAGTCTCGCCACACCCAAACGACCGCTTCTGGTGAAAATTGCTGACTTTGATCCAAATGATGTGGTTGGTAGAGAAAAACTATAAAGATTTAGGAACAGATTGATAAGTATTATTTCATGAACTACCATAAGATCAATTATCCTGTTTAATCAGGCTCACAGCTGGCTCATCTCTTGAATGACCTTTTCGAGGTTAACTGGATCATGGGCGAACCGACCAAGGAACAATCCATCCACACCATCCTTCAGCTTCTGGAAGGTGCCAGGGCCGGCGCTGCCTCCATATAAGATCCTCGTGGTCCCTTTCCGGCTGGAAATCAACTGTCGCAGGCTCTGGGTGACAGCAACGACATGATCTGCGCCTGCAGGCTCACTCGCACCGATCGCCCAGACAGGTTCGTATGCCAGGATGATCTCTGCATCGTCCGGTATCTGCGAGAGCGCTGCGTGGATCTGAGGCTTGCACTCGCTGACAGCCGTGCCGACGGCCTGTGAGGCGATCTTGCTGTGGCTCTTCTCGCCAATACAGACGAGAGGGATCATTCCGTTGCGGACAATCGCTGCTGCCTCCCTCGCGACATCCTCATCGGTTTCGCCAAACAGTCGTCTGCGTTCGGCGTGCCCAATCTCTACGATCTTGACGCCCGCCTGGCTTAGATTGAGCGGGCTGACTTCGCCGGTGAATGCGCCTTTGTCTTCGATGTAGCAGTCCTGTGCGCCGAGGATCACGCTGGTGTCCTTGAGCTTCTCCTTCGAGGGGAGGATGGACATGAAGTCTGGGATCACGAAAAGATCGACGTTGGCCTTTTCTGCTGTTGATGCTAGCGCTGCAACAGAGTCTATGTAGCGTGATGTTGATGGGAGGTCAAAGTACATCTTCAGTGAAGTCCCGACGATGCGCTTGGGGCGCTGCTGGGGGATTGGCGCCATATTGGAGACAGTGCTTGACGATTTTGTGGCGCTGGTTATACAAATGAAGTGAAAAGTGAGGTTGGCTTGGGAGACGCAGATTTCGAGGACGAATGCTGGGCTGCGGATGTCATATACATGAACGCCTAGCGACGTGGTTCCCAGAGGGTACTACAGGGCATGGGAAGCTTGTCAAATCTAAATAGTGATTGCCAAACCACCTGTATGTTTCAATTTACAATCATTCATACACGTTGTCAGTACGGGCTACCCATCTAGGCAACTCGCCTCACTGAGCTGTAAGAGTCCCTTGACGCTCTCTACAGCGACACCGGCGACTTCAGTGCAGACGTCACGTCGCCAGAATCGGTGTAGCGGCGGCGCGGGGTCATGCACTCAGGCACTGTAGATGACCCGCCCGCACGTACAGCACTCACGGCACAGAACCCTGCAAAGCCCTCTCGTCTCGTCTCGTCTCGGAGGCTTTTTAGCGGCAGAAACTGTACCTAGCTAGAGCCACAGATGTGGGCACCTCACGCCGCCGAAACACGCTTTGAATTTTTTCCCACCAAGAACCAAACTCCTGCACCTGTCGGCAACCCCCATCGCTGCTTTGGCAGAACAATGAGCCTGTACAACGGACAGGAACTTGCGGATTGGCCTGCACGCTCGAGAGTCCTCTAGATCGGAAGGAAGGAGAGAAAGCTTCGAGAAGAATTGCTGTCGGTTGGCACAAGTTTCCGGCGGAGTATTTGTGGCATCCTGCAAAGTGTTTGCTCTTCTGCATATTATAAGCAGAGTCCCCGACGCTCTGGATTCAGTACACTAGCTGAGATCTCAAGATACATTTCCCTGCCAGTGTAAGTCCCCCTTGTTCCGTCTGGTTATATCCTTCCTCCAGCGAGCATCTCCTTCGCTATTCGTCATCCTACAGAGCTGACAACCGGTTATAGCATCGTCTCCATCCCCGACCACGCTCTGGTCTCTACATACGGCTCTTGACCAGACAACCGCTTCACTCGCTACGGCTGCTAGGCTGCCATGCATATCTCAAAGAAGCTTGCCGCCGCTCATGCGGAAGGCAGGGCCACCTACTCGTTCGAATTCTTCCCGCCAAAGACTGCACAAGGTGTGCAGAACCTCTACGACCGGATGGACCGTATGCACAGCTTCGGTCCTGCCTTCATCGACATCACCTGGGGTGCTGGGGGGAGACTGTCACATCTGACATGCGAGATGGTGAAGGTGGCCCAGGAAGTGTACGGTCTAGAGACGTGTATGCACCTGACGTGCACAGATATGGAACGGTCCAAGGTGGACGACGCCCTGCAAGAAGCCTTCAACTCTGGTTGCACCAACATTCTAGCGCTCAGAGGTGATCCACCACGTGAAAAGGAGAAGTGGGAGGCGGTAGATGAGGGCTTCAGGTACGCTCTGGACTTGGTCAAGTACATCAAGAGCAAGTATGGAGATCATTTCGACATCGGTGTTGCAGGATACCCGGAGGGATGTGACGAGGAGACCAATGCCGATCAGCATATCCCGTATCTGAAGCAGAAGGTCGACGCCGGTGCGACATTCATCATCACTCAGATGTGCTACGACGCGGACATCTTCATTGAGTGGATGGCGAAGTGCCGGAAGGCTGGCATCCCAGAACAGGTGCCGATCATACCTGGAATCATGCCAATCCACACACATGCCTCGTTCGTGAGAAGAGCCAAGTGGACCCAATGCAATGTGCCTGCAGGCTGGTATGAGAAGCTTGAGCCGATCAAGAATGACGATGTTGCAGTTCGTGAGGTCGGTAAGGATCTGGTTGCCGAATTCAGCCGGAAGCTTCTCGCTGCAGGCGTGATGCATTTGCATTTCTACACAATGAATCTGGCCGCTGCTACACGCATGGTTCTTGAAGACCTAACCATGACGCCGTCCGAAGAAAGTCACGATCCTGCCATCAAACCTCTCCCATGGCGCCAGTCATTAGGCCTGAACAGGCGAGAGGAGAATGTCAGACCTATCTTCTGGCGGAACCGAAACCGAAGCTACGTTGCAAGAACTCAAGATTGGGACGAATTCCCAAATGGACGCTGGGGAGACAGCCGCTCGCCCGCGTACGGTGAGCTTGATGCTTATGGGATTGGTCTGAAGGGCACCAATGAAGCGAACCGCAAGCTATGGGGCGAGCCAAAGTCCGTCAGAGATATTAGCAACTTGTTTGTGGCATACATGACAGGAAAGGTCGAGTGTCTGCCTTGGTCTGAAAGTAAGATTAGCAGCGAATCAGATGGGATACAGAAAGACTTGATAGATCTCAACTCTAGAGGTTTACTCACAATCAACTCACAGCCAGCAGTCGATGGTGCCAAGTCATCAGACTCAATATACGGATGGGGCCCTCGCAATGGATATGTCTACCAGAAAGCTTACCTGGAGGTCCTTGTGTCTCCATGTCTTATCAACACATTGATCGAAAGGATGGACAACAACCCAGACATCACCTATTTCGCTGTCAACAACTCTGGTGAGCTGAAGACGAACGCAGCTGCTGACGGCGGACCGAACGCTGTCACATGGGGCGTGTTCCCCGGTAAGGAGATTGTCCAGCCTACGATTGTCGAGACTGTCTCTTTCCTTGCCTGGCGAGATGAATTCTACTATCTCGGTACCGAGTGGGCCAAATGCTACACCGAGAACAGCGTTAGCAGAGGTCTCATCAAGGAAATCATTGGAAGCTGGTACCTTGTCAACATCGTCAATAACGATTTCCGTGAGCAGCGCGGCATCTCCCCGCTCTTCGACGGCCTTCGTGTAGCTGCCCTGGATGAGGAGCCTGCCACCAATGGAGAAGCCCACGGACGATCCGACTCCCTCACAAACGGCACCGAGGCTGCAGTCGATGGCGTGCCGGACGGCAACAACACCGTGAATGGCGCTGAGAAGGCTATTGGCAGTGAAACTAAGCAGTAGTGCGCATATATATATATATTTGGATTTTCCAGGCGTTTAGAGAGCAATAGTGGAAAGACGAGGCCAAGCTTCAACAAGATGGCCCGGTCAAAAGTCATGAGCAGGCGTTCTACCATTGGTGACATTCGCGAGATACCCATTTCAACCGGGTTTGCATGTGTCTTTCAGAGAACCAGGTCTTTTGACTTCTTGAAACGATATAGTAATGCATTTAGCATACAAAGAGAAACGCATCTAGACTCATCTTTTGCCACTAATTCTGCTACAGATTCACCAGGTTCCCACAGACGAGTCGTTCTGACTGCAGAACTTGCGAGTTCGTGAACCAGTGATGCGGATTGATCTGAAGTAGGTGTCGCATGTCTGCAATATCTACGTAGATTGATATCTAGATACTAGCATTTGCTACCAACAAAAGTTCAACCCAAAGCCTCAAGGGTCCGATTGTAAAACCCTAACCCTTCGCTGATGGACGCCCCACATTCCTCGATATGGATCTAGAGGGAGGACAGCAGGGCGTCTTTGGATAGATTTCGTATTCAATTCACGATACTGTTGCGATCTGCCTCAGCTGCTGATCCTCTGCAATTTCAGGTCCAATTTTGACTCTAGCCCGTTCACTATTTCCCTCCATTGCACGTTTCCCGACCAATTCAAGACAAGGGTTCTAACTCATCGACATACGCACAGAAGATGGCGCTCGCGCCCAAGACCGAATCCCAGAGGGTATTCGAGAAACTCAAGCAAAAGTCTGCCAACAAGATATGCTTCGACTGTGGCGCTAAGAATCCTACATGGAGTTCAGTGCCGTTCGGTATCTACCTCTGTCTGGACTGCTCGGCAAATCACAGGAACATGGGTGTGCATATTTCGTTCGTGCGGTCGACGAACCTTGACCGTAAGTCCCTTTTGTCTTGCCTGCAGGCCAATGTGTCTGCTGGGGTGGCTGACAAATCTCGACAGAATGGCAGTGGGACCAGCTGCGGCGGATGAAGGTCGGCGGAAATGAGAGCGCAACGAAATACTTCCAGTCGCATGGTGGTAGCGCTGCCCTCGCGAGCAAGGACCCGAAGACGAAGTACACGAGCAATGCGGCCAACAAGTACAAGGACGAGCTGGCTCGGAGGGTAGAACATGATATCAAGAAGTGAGTGGTCTTGGTCTTTACGTGGGCAAGGCGCAGTGCTGACTGGATACCAGACATCCTGATGGCATTGAAATCGACGACGCCGAGAGTGGCAGTGCATCTGGCACTAGCACGCCTGCAGAGCCAGCCGACGACTTCTTTTCGAGCTGGGACAAGCCGGCCATCAAGCGGCCTAGCAACCCGCCATCGAGAACCGGTACCCCTGGAATCAACCGCGCGAACTCACCTTTCCTGACCGCTAATGGAGGGAACGCAGCTAACAGGCCTAAGTCGCCGCTGGTTTCGACAGAAAAGGCGGATGGGGAGTCTGCCACAGCTGCGCCAATTGCGTCGCGGACGACCTCTTCATCCGCTGTCAGGAAGACTACTACAACTATGAACAAGCCAAAGCCAAACATTCTGGGCGCTAAGAAGAAGGGACTGGGTGCGAAGAAGGTAGATGCTAGCGCTTTAGACTTTGACGCTGCAGAGAAGAAGGCCAGAGAGGAGGCTGAGCGCAAGGAGAAACTTGGATATGACCCTGACGAGGAAACACCAAGCGAAGCAAAGATCATTGCATCACAGCCAGAGTCGACCACTTCAACCATCCACCAGCCAACACCTCTGAGTCCTGGGAGGACCGGTGGGTTCGGCAGCACTGCAAAGGACACACGCAATAACAGTGATGTAGAAAGATTAGGCATGGGCGTCAGGAAGCTCGGGTTCGGCCAGGTCGGCGGAGGCGCAGGCGCAAAGGCAGCTGCACCAAAGGCGATGGGCTTTGGGAGCACAAACCGCGCTGCGCAAGCAGGTGAGCAAGATCCATCGAAACCATCCATTCCGGCACCTACTAACTCCCTCTCAACAGATGAGTCCCAGCGCTACGCCCGCGAAAAGTTCGGCACGCAGAAGGGAATCTCCTCCGACGAGTTCTTCGGGCGCAACGACTTCGACCCCTCTGCCAAATCCGAAGCCCACCAACGCCTCCAGGGCTTCGAGGGCGCCACCTCAATCAGCTCGAACGCCTACTTCGGCCGCCCTGAAGACGAGCCCACAAGCCCTAGTGGTGACTACGGTGATCTCGAGACCGCCGCGAAGGATTTCGTCAGGAAGTTTGGCATCACGGCCGGTGACGACCTGGAGAACTTGAGCTCGATGGTCGGCGAGGGGGCGACGAAGTTGCAGGGTGCCATCAGGAATTACCTCAACTCCTAGGGAGGTGAAACTGTTATTGTTAGCGCGATGGCTTTTTGAAGGGCTTTAGCGGGTTGGTGCGTGGAGACTATAGGCAGAGTTTGTATCAATTCCAGACCTCTCCGCTTTGTCAGCATCGTTCTCACTGTCAATACCATGCGGGTGACTGTGCATTACGCATGGTACATTTGATACACTCGCAATGATAACATTACTATGTCTTGATCATAGGAAGAGCAGCTTCTGCAATATAAGGATGACTATGTTGATGAGTCCTCTTCTGCCGAAGTCCATGTAGATGAGATGCATGGTATGTTTGACACACGCAAGGCCTTTGCAAACTCCTACATCAAATCTCCCTACACCAACGGCCCCAGCTCCCCAGATCCGCATTCGACCTGCCAATCTCTTCCAAGCCCACTTCACACCTCCCGCTGCCAGCTCCACCCCTGCCGTCTTCCAGAATTAGCCCTATCTCTACCAACTCACCCCAAGCACCCTTCGCGACGTCCTTGCTCCACAGTCTCGCCCCAGCACCAGGTCCCGCCATGCCAGAAGCGGTAGCCTGGAGCTTGGCCTTAGAGGCGAGAGCCTTGTACTCTTCGTACACGAGGAGGAAGTTGATGGTGTCCATGCTGTAAATCGCAACCAGGCGGGCAGCACAAATGAGGAGGGCCATCTGGAGGGTTGAGAGGGATTGAAGTAGAGCCAGTTTTGAGTCTGGTGGTAGAATGTAGTTGGCTGCGAGGGAGGATCTCACGTGCTCGAGGATGGCTTCTGAGGTGAGGGCTGCAGATGTGGGGAGAGTGGCGAGGGGTACTACTAGGCTTGTGAGGAAGTCTGAGACGAGCTTCGTGGTGTAATATATGCGACGGATGTGGGTTTCGAGAGACGGATCTGTGAGAAGGAGCTCGATGATGTTGCTCCACTTATCTTTCACCTGGCTCCGGTCCTTCGAGTTCCAGCGTCCGAGATTTGATAGGTCGTCCTCGCTGATGGTGAGAGATGTCCTGATTATATCCTGGAAGGCTGTAAAGCTCTTTGGCAAGCTCAAGTGAACATAGCGGTGGCTGAAACGACTCTTCACTCGCTTTTCCAACTGCTCTGTGACATTGAATCTCGTAGTGAGACCAATTACTGCAATGGGAGCCTTGCGAGATTGGGCGACATCGAAGAGGTTGTAGAGCAGTGTTTGTCGCGGGTGGTGCGCAAATTGATCAAATTCATCGAGGATGAAGATCACGCTTTTCGAGATATGGTCTTGAGCGGGTTCCTGGCCCATCTCTGCCGGGTGGGAGAGGAGCGCGAGCAGTGTCGCCAAAGTGTCGGCAACATTGCGAGATGCGTTTTCATGTTCATCGAGAACGCCCATGTCACGGCCTAGCTGGCGCCATATTTCTCGGAGAGCAATCTTGTCATCTGTTTGCAGGAATCCATTCAACCGGACAACGTGAAAGTCGTCTGCATGCTTGACGGATTGCTCTTGTAATATATTCTCGAGGAGAGCTGATTTGCCGCTTCCACAAGCTCCTATAAGTAGTAAGCTGTTGCTTTCGCCAGCGATGATCGTCTGTAGAAGCACGTTCGAGACTTTGGCGAGTTCATCATTGAGGTTGGCGAGCTTGGAGGGTCTATGTCCTGCCACTCTTTCCAAAAGAATATCTCTAACACTTTCTAACTGAGCAGGCTCTAAGCTTACGCTTCGCTTGTGTGGAACGAGAGCACTGAGTACAGGATTGAGAGACTCTGTAGAGACCTCAGCCCGCTTGGGTGACATCGCCTTATGATCTGCAACGTCTATGGCATTTTGACGCCTTTTGATCTCAGACACTCTTGATGGCTGGGGCGATGTTGGTCTTGAGCGGTTTGGGGTTTGGGTCTTCCGTCGGTCAAGCACTTTGGCAACCGCAATACTGTCGTCTGCGCCTAGCCGTCCCGGATCTGGATCATCCATCATACGCTTTGGGCATGGCCGCCTCCCGGTCCTCCGTACAACAACGACACCTTCATCCTCATCTTCCTCCGTGCGTGCTGTCTCCTGTGCTTTTGCTTCAATCTCCCTGATCTCATCCTCAAAAGTCTTAGGCGTGGCTGCTTTTGGCTGTCTTACCGCTTTTGGAGTATCGGTGGCTTTTGTCTGCGCCGCATGGCTCCTTCGACCGGCAACTACAGGTGGGGGTATGTCATTGGCCAGCTCATCCTCCTGGTCATCTGCATCTTGGTCATCTGCATCTAGGTCATCTCTGGTGGTGTTACTGAGGCCATTGGTGGGCTCACCATCTGCCTTAGCCTGCTCCAGCCTGTCTCTGAGCTTGAGAGAGCTGCCTGAGCCTTGTGCAGCTATCTTAGGAGATCGAAACTGTTTGAAAATCCCTAGGGAACTTCCACCTCGTGACGGAACTGCAGCCTTCTGTGGTGAGCTGCTAGCCTTTCGATGATTACGCAAGGGATCCAGCTGCTTCTTCACTGGTTTCAGTTTCCCCGTACTTTGTTGCACTGTCTTCGCTTGGTTGCCTAGCTGCTGCCTCCCAGCCGGACTACTGTGCACCACATCTGTAGTCTGCTGCCTATTGGAGGCTGCCTTCGCCCTAGCTCGTGCTCTATAGGCGGCGCTCTGCTCTTTGGCTATGAGCCATATCGCCTCTGCTGATGCGGCCCCATCTGCTGCTTGGTCCAACCCTTCTTTCCGGCCAGTATTTAAGGTGATGTTCTGCCCGTTCGCAGAATTGATTGTAGGTTTTGGTATTGCAGTGACGGCATCGTGAGGCGGATTATTCGAGATGTCGGTCCTCCGCCGCTTCGCAGATCGCTCGTAATCCATAAGGGGTTTCGGACGCGGCACGCAACTGAACTCGTCCAAACGGCGTGGTGCGGGTGAACACTTGTCAGCGCGATCTTTATATGCCGAAACACATCCTTGAATGCAGCCGTGTCAACAACTTCTGTTAGGATGCGTTACGCTCACGCCTCTCCATTCATATAATTTTGAGGATTATCCGCTTAAGAACGCTGTACCTCACGGAAGATTGCTCCGAGCGTGCCTTCCGGAATGAGGTCAAGCCGGCGAAACGCGTCGACTGGCGTTTCCGTTTTTAGCGCGAAACCCGACCAAACAGTAGACGAGGGAATCTCGAGGACAAAGAACCCTAAGCAGACGACATCGGCAAATGCCAACATATCTCATTATCAAGGAATCTCCATAATTCGTTTCCTATGCATATTCAGAACATAACAGAGACTTAGGCTTGCCACCACTTGCTTTTCTACGTTCCATCAATGACGCACTGTGACAGAGTAATGCTGTCACGAGTTTCCGATGCTTTGTATACAACACCATACGAATCGTGAAAATACGATCGACACCAGACATTAGACGAAATGCCACTTGCACGATCGACCTCGTGCCGAACAATCTGCAACTCCTGTATCGACACTAGGTCCAGTGATCGCAATATTCCATGGACAAGATGGATCTTCCTTCGACTGCAAGACGAGCCGAGAGGGTTCGTGTGATTGTTGGTTATCTGCTTTCCGATGGTACCTGATAGCATTGGAAAACGGTATAGCCCTCTCGAGAACCGGACCATTTGCGGCTTAGACGACCACAAAGCTCGATGAGGAAGTCTCGACGTCAGTGTGGCGACTCCGCTTGTGCCGGTCGAGTTGGTCCTTCCTCGCCGCGGCGTAGGTGCAGTACGGACACTGATGGGCACGCTCTTTAGTATGTGTTAGCTCGTGGCGCCCGAGGTCGCGAGTCTCGGCAAAGGTTTTCTGACAGCCCCGACGACACTGCTTGGGTCGCCAGTGGTAACGCTGGTGTTGTCTGATCGCCGGTCATTAGAAAGTGCTCGGAAAATCTAAGAGGGAAGCAACTCGCCTTAACGCTGCTGCTGAGCTGCAGGTGACAGAACACGGCGACATGCTACGCTTTGTTGGCAAGCCACACGCGTGCTCGCCAAGAATGCGTCTGTCTCCGGGAGTATACACACCACAAATATGCGCATGCACTAGCTGTTCAGGGTCAAGCTGGCCGTTGGAATCTGCTTGTGGCGGGTTGTTTGGTTGTTGACGAACAAACTCGATCAGCGAGTGTATAGCTGCCGGTTGTGGACCACGGTCGCCCTCGACTTGCATTCGGCCGTCAGCGCCGTCAAGGAAGTCTGGAAAATATGCTCCTGCAGGGGGTCCATCGTCTGTTATCGGTGCTGCCTCAATACCCTGACGTGTGGACCATGAGACCTGGCGCTCATGGTACATCCCGTTCACTTCGCTATCTGGCTCTTCCTCGAGTTCTGCAAGTCTTTCAGCATATCGGCCTTGGCTACTCGTTGCGGGCTCTAGTTCCAAGAGACGCGGATCAATGTTCCCATCACATGGCGTTTGTGGGTAAATTCTCCCGAATACATTGTCATGCTCTTAGTTTTCCATGCCGGCGAACTGGATCAGTTGCGAGCCCAATCAAGCAGACTGCTGCTTTTAGCAGCAGTGAGTGGCTCAGTCTCGCTGTTCGTTGATGAGGAGAGCATGTGTTGTGGCTCAGTGGCTGCTTTGTTCGACCGTCGAGGATTATGTAAATGTCGGTTTCTGCTAATTGGTGCTGTTTCGCAACTCGTGCACCGTCAAGCGTCGACCGTAGGCGGTGCGAGCTAGAGACGGAAGAGTTGCGGTTCGCAACGTCTCTCTATGTGACTCTTTACTACTGGGCGGCCTCGATCCAGCAGCGGGTAGGCAGTCGTCGTTCAAGCTGGGCTCACGAGTCCGCGAGACGCTGCGAAAACTCACGACGCTGCGGGATGACGGCCATAACTCCCCCATATTGAACATCTCTTGCTAAAAAGCGAAGATTGTGATCATGTGTTGCTCGTCGCTGGACGATGTATTGAAATACTGAGGGAGATGGGTACAAGAGTTCCTTCGGTCGCTGAGCTTATTGAAAGCTTACCGGGCCATAGCTGGGACCTTCGATCCTTTTGAACGAACACTGAAGACCTCTCGACCCTGGAAGCTAATGCCGGTGCGCATTTGCGTTATTCCACGTGATATGTTGGGCAACAGAAGCCAATCGCGCCGAATTGCTTGAATGCAGAGCTACCTTAACCTGATCGCCAGCTTGAAGCTGTAGTGTAAAAGGTCTTAGCGCTTTCTCTAAGATGTGGGGTCGCCAGCTACGCAATGATTTGAATATCGGACGGCAGACTGATGCACAAATTGATCTCACGATGAAACACTCAAGTCAGGTCCGAGACGTACGGACAGATTGACAATGAACAACACATCGTTATGAAACACAACGGGCAGAAATTGGCGGGTATCGTGGACAAACGACGAGCGGTGCTGTCTTACGTCAATGAACACAGTTGTGCAGCATGAAAGCTGGATGCTTTTTGTTTGGCCATGCCAGCTTCCGCGCCCAAGCGCGATTCCGTTGAGATGAAAGCAGCCCAATTGCATCTTATCGCATTGCCTACTTGTATCCGACGGAGATCATGATTACGTTGAGGTACATCCAATGCTCAAAACAAGGCCAATCCAACAGCGCCAAGCATTCCTGTCAGACTGAGGTCCGCAACAGGTACATATGTATTGGTCAGATATAAAGAAACTCAACCCGCCATCCCAGTGATGGTAGCCCTGCAGACGAAGAGGACTAGAACAGTTAGTTCAACGATACGATCCATTGGAGCTGGAAACACGAGACATAGACCGTGAGGACGGCAAGGACATCAAAGAGAAGCCATGCTTGTTGAGACAGTGGCGGTTTAGGTTGTCTCGTCTGGTAAAGCCATGAGTCGAGTAGTAGCATTGCTGGACATCGCACTTGAACAATCGCTGATGATAGTGAGAGCGCAAGTGACGTTCAAGGTCCTTGGGATATCTGAATCGTTTACCACAACGGTTGATCGAGCACCCAAATCGACGCTGAGCGTAGTGATTCCGAGTATGTTGACTAAGACGGTATGTGTGAGTCATTTGTCACACGGTGTGAAGGCGGATGACTGCAACTTACGATAAGTCTGTCTGGGTATAATATCTCATCCCGCAGCCAGGTTCACGACATGGAAACTGTGGGCTAGAAGCCACACTGGGAGGAACTGAACGCTCTGGAATAGTGGGAGGATGTACGAGTCTAGAAGGATTCGTCCGCTGTGCTGGAAAGTATGGCTCACCTTGCCATACTGCAAACGCCTCGGGACCTAGACGGTGGCGGCCATGAGTTCTTGTATCAGGGACGGCGAGTTGATCGGTGCTACGACTTGCCTCGACCAGCCGCTGTTGCCAGTTTCCTGAGGACGCGTTCGCACCTGACAGACTTGCTGCTGGAGTCGGTGTGATTTGGTAACCAGATTGGGAGGCAGGAGGCGTAAGTCCCGGCACTGCACCTGGAGTGACCACGATGGGTGGCCCCATAGTGAGATTTTGCTGTTCCAGAGCATCGTCCTCGCATGCCAGCGCAGCATATCGATTGCCAGCAAGCCGATGCTGAAGATCTGAGCTCGTCGTCCTCGCGTCTGAGTTGGAAGCATCTGGTGTTGGTGGGAAGCGAAACGGCCTCAAGGCCCGGGCAGGGGCCAAGTGCCGTCCGTTCCTTGGAACTGCACGACTTGGATCCACAACACGGTCAGGCATAACATCATTCGACTATGTATGGTCAGCGGTCAATATTACCGACACTCACTGCTTTTCTCGTACGACAAGAACATACCAGTAGATCTGGCACGGCAGATACTGCAGGTGAAGGTGTGACATTCGGCACTTGCTGAGGTTCAGGCCAATAACCAATTCCTTGGAGCAGCTCTTGCATCCCATCAAGGTCCCACATGAGCCACTCAGGGTTGATGCCTTGGTTGTTCTCCATATGTTCTTTCTTTCTACTATCGTTCAAGATGAATACTCTTTATGCGCCACTTGCTACGCAGGATCGCTGTTTGGTGGGAGGGGTCATAAAGCAATCGAGTCATAAGTTCGGTGGACCAACGAATACCGGCGGGTGCCTTCGACACCAAAGACGAACGGGGGTCTTTGTCAATGAGTAAAGCTTCGTATTACCCGCTTCGAGTACGTGTTGGGGAGTTGCAAGAGAAGCGATACATTAGGGGAGGAGGTGAATAGATGTACCATTCGTGTCCTCTCACCGGAAAGGCGGCCTCTCTATCCGCTGCTTGCGACACTGCATTGGAGTCACACGGATGTACTGACATCGCGAACGCCGCCCGGCTACCAATGTAAAACTTTGTTGGATATTCGCAAATCGTCGCGCCCGGAGCTGTGCCATGATCAGGCCGGAGCAAGGCGTCCTGAATTACTGTTGACTTGTGTTTGGTCGTTCGGTAGACGAGCTACCTAATCACACCGACACCTAGATCCTCTAGATGCGCACTAGCTTGGTTGCGAATTGCCAAGCGCTGCAAAGGTGCAGGCCTGCCGTCTTGTGACAGTGTTGCGATGACGTTGGCCTTGCCAACCCTGGACCACCCCTCCCTTTGTAGAAGCTCGAAGAAACCAACCTTACTGTTGGCCTCTGCTGATCCGACAAGATTGTTTATAAATCTTGCAGTCCTTACGTAGTCTTTGACTAAGACCAGGTGTACGGCGCACGTCTGCATAAGACATGGAATACTGTTTGACAGGCATGGTGCAAAGCCGCGCCATTCGCATGGGTGCTAGCTGCGGAGACCGAGAGATGAGCGACCGAACGAGTCGCGACACGCGACGCGTGCCACCTCGACCTGGATCCGAGAACTTCAAAGGCGTCCAGTCCAAGAAGGCAATGCCAATACATTCACGCAGCTACAACACGCAATACGGACGTATTCAAGGTAGCTCGTGGAAACATGCAGGTGAGTACGCTGCCAAATCCTATTCGCTAGAGGTGACGCCAGTGAATGATTCCAGAGAGTGGCGCGCCTTCGATACTACCGCCTCTTCTGGAAGACATCGAATCAGGTAGGTTCAATGGCCTCGCGGCGTTAGCGGACATACGGTTCGCAGTTGTTCTACCAAGGCAAATCGCCTGCATTCGAGAGCCAGAAAATGGAAACGAGACGCCACTAGAGAAAATCACGCAGCTGTAGAAATGAAAGTATCCCATCCATTGCAACGCTACGTGTGCATCCTGCGAGCGTTGAAATCGCCACCCTGCAACCTTAGAACAGGCTTTCACAAAGCAACATGACGTCCCATCAAGCACGCTTCCATTCAGTGACATGGCATTGCTCCTCGACGCCTCTCATTTACACACGGCATGTGCCACGTACTCCCTACTAGGCAGCAATCTGAGCAAAGTTCCGCTTCTCGTGCTCCATGATAGCATCCACCTTGGCAGCGCTCGCGCTGTTCGGGTCGAACTCGTAGCCGATCCACTCCTTCGCCAGCCGCCTAGCAAGCTCCAGGCCGACGACACGCTCGCCCATGCACAGCACCTGCGCATTGTTGCTGAGGACCGCCCGCTCGACCGAGAAGCTGTCATGCGCCGTGACTGCCCTCACGCCTGGGACCTTGTTGGCGCTGATGGCGACGCCGAGCCCAGTGCCGCAGATGAGGATGGCGCGGTCCGCCTCGCCAGTGGAGACGAGCTTGGCGGCATCGACAGCACAGTGTGGGTACGCCCGCTTGTCTGAAGGCTCGTTGACCCCGACATCGATGACTCTGGACACCCGAGGGTCTTTCTCGAGGTCTGCCTTGATCTTGTTCTTGTAGCCCACGCCGGCCTCGTCGGCCCCCATGGCGATGACCAGACCCTTGTAGCCGTTGGCAGACATGGTGACGTTTGTGTGTGTGTGAGTGAGTGAGTGAGAGAGAGAGAGAGAGAGAGAGAGAGAGAGAGAGGTAGAGAGTAGGTGAGGGTATGGTGGGGGAAATGGGAAAGATACACAGTCCACTACAGCTGACTCGTGTCGTAGCCTATGGTGGCAGGGTTGACCTGTACAGATTCGCCCTCGACGACCTTTGGGTCCTGGCCGCCTTTGACTTGGTACTTGACGCCGTCAGAGGCGATGGTGACGCTGCGCTGGCTCTGGTGGGGCTCGTCGCTGTCGACAGTCCTCGTCTCGCCCGTGGCGTTGTTGGTGATCTTCTCGTGGAGGTGCTTGGACTCAATGTTGAAGGAGGAGGAGATCTGCACTCGCTTCTCGCTGCTGTTGTCGCTGTCGCTGTCGCTGTTGTTCTTGCTGTCGGTGTCGGAACCCATCGTCAGGGAGGCGGGGATGGGGGCAGGCGCACGGGGTTTAAATATACCTACCCACCCAAGGGTACCTGACAATGGCAGAGAGAGGCCCCCTTCCAAGACTCGTGGACATTCTAGAGTGGCGGCGGTACGCATCACCCTTTCTTCCTGGCGGCGGGGCTTCTTTGCAGCCTGTGGTACTTTGAGCCTCTACCCTCCCTCGCTCTCCCCTCTCCGACTCTGTGCCCGGATTTCCTAAAGTGGAATGCCTGGCGTTGCGCTTGAGCCCGCTGGGTCTGATGGAGTCTGGAGAAGTCCAGGGGTCTCTGCGCGCCGCCGCTGGGGAAGATTCCGTGGAGAACCCGATCGTCCGGTTAAATTCAAGTTCGTGCAGGCAGTGGCTGACTTGACTGGACGCATTGCTGTCGCGTCGAGGGTCTACGTTATATAATGTGTATAGAGTGGATGTGACTGTGGCTGGGGTCACTTGAGAATGACCGCCGTATTGCAGACTGCGGAGTTCATCAAAGCTCCATCTATACGGCATGACGAGACTTGCTCAAGTTGTCCATCCGGCATCGACTGCCTTGGCGCCTGCCAACCAACCCTTGCAGACGTCTAAAGGATGCATCTACCCATTTTAATATCGCACAGCGCGTCGCAAATGGTGCTAATCTGGAATCTTACATGCTCCAACCCGCCCTCTGTGGGCCTGCGTTTCTCCTATGGGAACCGAGCCTGGGGCGACTCGATCAGATCAGCCTGTCGACGTGCGATAGCCCGTTCGACGAGACATCGTTCAGAAGCCGGTCATAGCGATTCGCGACTGTGAACAAAGCATTCTACGCGTTAATGACGCCTCTGCCGGGCGAGGAGCGGTGCCATTCAAGGCACATGCAAAACGTTACATATGAGCAACAGGTCTTACAGGGTCGGTCAGAGAGACCCTGACACAAACGCATCCGGGTGCCCCCCAGTGACAGGCGACGCGCAAGTGCGAAGTTTGACAGCGCAGTCGTACATACGCCCATGCCACGTACAGACGCGGTCCCCCTTCGCCGTGAGCGCGCTGCGGCAGCAACATGCTCCACCCCATGTAGACGCGATGAAGGATCACGCGGCGGGCAGCAGGCCCTCCGAGGGGACAGTGGCGGTCACGAGGAGGCGGTGGACATCATCTGCCCTTCGCTGCTGTATTGTACTGACAAGGGTAGGCGTATTGATTTCGGAAGCGTACAGCCGGAAAGGGTAGGACGCATCTGTGCAGTCGGAAATCTGCTTACAAAGGACATAAGCATTTGGCGTGTTGTAAGTGGTCAGTCTCCGTCCCTGCTGCCCACAGCCAGGACCCGTGTGCGCTCGTCACTGGGAATTCCGGGCTGTGCTCTGTGTAGCAGAACCGGTTTCGAATTTTTCGTTCATGGTGGCGAAGGACCGGTGGGCGAAAGGCAATGGGCTCTCCAGGCATGTTTACTGTGCGCCATGGTGTGCGGTGTGATCGAGATCACGCACCGCATCTGGAGATCGTCCGCTTCTTGACCCCGCGACCTGAGGCAGAAACCTCGAAGCGGACTGGGCGGGCCGCTTCTGTTGCCGCTCGAGTCCCCACATAACGCTTGCTTAATGCCGCTGCTGGCCTCTGGGCGCGCAGGCACGGTTCCCTCTCTTGTCAGGCAGGTAAAGTCCGCACTGAGGCTGGCTGCTTTCCCGTACCGAGGCGTTCCTCTACTACACGATCGTGCAGGCAAATTCAGGCGCTTTGCTGCAGATCAGATCAGACCAGGCAACACACTGAAACCGTATTGCGACCGCATGCTGCATCTGCTCGGCTGGTGGCACGGCATTGGATGGATCGGCAACCCTCCCTCAAAACTCGTGCGCTAGACGGCAACACTGCGTGCTTGTTGGTGTTGGAGCAGCAGGAGGCGGATGAGCGCTGAAGCACTATGGCGACCAACCCTATACCGCAACCCACTCCTGGCGGTGTCCCCAAGGATCAGCTGCCTGGACACGCTAGCTTCAGGAGGTATGGCCATGAGATTCCTGCCGGGCAGCCATGTTGGAGATGGAGAGCTGACAACGCTGACACGGTGACAGGCAGCGTGCGTCGCGAGCATGCGAAGTGAGTATCCCACAGCCTCCCATCACATTGGCGATAGCTAGCTAACACAGCGCTCCCCAACAGACATGCCACGCTAGAAAGGTATGACCAAAGGCCCTTTTCCACAGGAGTCGCCGACGTTCGCTCACATCTTCGTCCCAGGTCAGGTGCGACGCTGCTAGTCTAGGCGTGCCGTGCACCAACTGCGTCGCATTTTCGATCGAGTGCAAGATCCCGACTCCAAAGCGCAAGAAGGCGCAGCAGACGAAGAAGGATGGCGCTGAGAGGTGCGAATTGGATATGGACGTTTGCGAGACAGATCGATACATGATGGCTAACCGCATGCCCAGTGAGCATAGCTACAGCGCTGACCAGCAGTCCCCTGGCGTCGCCAGCGACACCCTCCCTTCCCGCAGCACCGTCACGGCATCCCATCGCGACAGCATTGGTATGAATACGCCAGAGGGCATGCCGGCTACAGAATCCTCGGAAGCATACCAGGCGCAGGCCAAGGTCAACAACGGCACGTACGCCCAGTATATGAAACCGAAATTCGCTCGCGCACCCATCAAAGAAGCCGGCCGAGTTGCCTACCTAGGCGAGTCGTCCAACCTTTCCCTTCTGGTCCAGGATCGCCACGGGACCACTGATGTAGTTCACTACCCACTGCCTGACAACATAAGGGGAGCACGGCAGAAGGCCGAGACCCTTGACAACGTCGAACTCGACATCCTCCACCAGAGAGGTGCCTTCCTGCTACCGCCTCGTGCCTTATGTGATGAATTGGTCGACGCCTACTTCCAGTGGATCGCGCCGGTCGTCCCCGTCATCAACCGCTCGAAATTCATGCGTCGGTACAGGGACAGCAAGAACCCGCCATCTCTTCTGCTGCTCCAAGCGATATTGCTGGCTGGGAGTAGGGTTTGCTCCAATCCGCAACTCATGGATGCGAACGGCTCGACGACTCCGGCTGCCATGACCTTCTACAAGCGTGCGAAAGCCCTTTACGATGCGAACTACGAGGACGACCGAGTGACCATTGTCCAAGCCTTGATCTTGATGGGATGGTATTGGGAAGGACCAGAGGGTAAGAACACTGCTCGTGCCGAAGTCGCTACCCTTGCACGATCTGACATAGCTGCAGACGTGACAAAGAACGTCTTCTATTGGAGCAGAGTCGCCGTCATCGTTGCGCAAGGGAGCGGCATGCATCGCAGGTATGTTTGAATTGTGGATGTCTCACATCCCAAGCAGATACACATCACTGATCCCGTCAACAACCCAGCGTCGAACAGTCCCAGCTCAACAAGGCCGACAAACGCCTATGGAAGCGGATTTGGTGGACGCTCTTCACCCGCGACCGATCGGTGGCCGTCGCCCTTGGCAGACCCTGCTGCATCAATATTGAAGATTCTGACGTCGAGATGGTTTGCGAGGATGACTTCGTCGAGGATGACGGCGACCGACCAGCCGACCACCCACCCGACCCCATCCATGTGCACTTCTTCCTTAACTACGTCAAGCTCTGCGAGATCATGGGCCTGGTCCTATCGCAACAGTATTCTGTCGCTTCCAGGCTCAGGCGCAACAATGCGATCGACCTAACACACAGTGACATGGCCTTGGCAGACTGGCTGCAGAACTGCCCTCCCGAGGTCAAGTGGGAAGCGCAACGGCACCACTTCTGGTCCGCACTCCTCCATTCCAACTACTACACCACACTTTGTCTCCTGCATAGGGCACACATGCCTCCTGCTGGGTCGACAGCCACACGCCCACTGAATGGGTACCCTGAGGAAACCGCCTACCCTTCCAAGAACATTGCGTATCAGGCTGCAGGCATGATCACATCGATTATCGAGGCCCTGCAGACCCACGATCAGTTGCGATATACACCTGCTTTCATGTGAGTTTCTTTCCCGTTTTGCAAAACACTTTTAGGCAACAGCCTTTGCGCAACGAATCACCGGTTATGTACCCTATCAACTCTACCACCTGGCTAACATTGCCATCAGTGTCTACTCCCTCTTCTCTGCCCTCATCATGCACGTCTACCAGATGCGCTCATCAAATCAGTCAATCGTCAGCGCTACTCAGCTGCGCTTGACGGTCTGCATGAATGCTCTCAGAGATGTTTCCAAAGTTTGGCTCGTGGCGAAAATGGTTCACACTCTGTTTGAGTCAATTCTTGGAAACAAGGTGCTCGAGGAACGGCTACAAAAGGCCGCGGGCAGGAAGCACGTCAAGGTCAAGCCAAATGGAAACGGCACGAAACCCAACCCGGCCGCTACGGCGGTGCCTTTGAACCAAAACGCTGACGGGCCAGCAGGCCAAGCTGCAGATGGCTCCAAACGCAAATTCGATGAGATGGAGTTTGGCTTCACCAACGGGCCGCCAGCACCCCAAATGAGTTACGAGAGGTCTCGGCCGCAAAGCCCAGTAAACACACCTGGCAAGGAGATACCCCATCAGGGTATCAACGGCTCGACACAACAAGGGCCGAACCTGTCAACCACCTCACCTCCCATCCGCCACAATACGGATGCCTTCATGGGTCCGAGTCGAGTCAACACCAGGCCGACGACGCCATTCAACGGCCTCTCGTACCCTGGCACTCCACCGGACCTCTTCCTACACACAAGAAACTCTCCGCAGATCTCGCAAGACTTGTGGCAAAACTATCAGCCAGACCAGTTGTTCCCACCTGAGACGAATTCGCTCTTCCCTATTCAGTCACCCACTCAAGCAATGGTTGATCCTGCCCTCCGAGGCCCAACCGGGCAACAGCCGTCGCAGAATCCATTCCAGCAACCCACGCCAAACTCTCAGCAACAGATGCAGACCTCGCAAGCACAACAAAACCAGCAATTCTCACCGGGAAGTACCCTTCCCATAGGCTATCAATCAGACCAGCAAGCATGGAACCAATTCCAGTCGATGCAGGGACCGCCTGGCAGTGGCCTTCCTGATGACCAGTGGAGCAACGGGAGCAGTACAGGGCCTATTGTACCTACGACGCTAAATGTTGGCGATTGGTTCGAATTTTTTGGAATACCCAATTCTGGGCAGAATGTCGGCGCACTTGGTCAAGAAGGAGGGGGCGCGTATGGGTAAACATAGCTGCTTAAATCAGGAACGTGTCTCATCGGAAGCCTTGACCCTTGAAAAAAGCTGATCACGTGGTCGGTGCGTGGTAGCGTTTACACGCCTTTTGGACTTGATGGGGTCGTACAGTGTGAAATGTTCGTAACCTGGGTCCGGACCTTTACAATAGTGACCCATGCTCGGTTTCGCATGTCCAATTGCCCAAATGTATTCCAGTAGCGAACGGACTTACTTCACAGCCAAAGCCGGCTTTTACACCGAGTCCGGGCTTGGCTCCCGCCCGGGGATGGTGATGCAATCCGCGTTGCCTTCGTGCAGCAGCCCTGAAGCGATTAGCTGCGCGTCTGAATCTACCTTGGGCGGTATCGTCCCCAATTTATCAGCAGCCATCTCACTCACCAGCTTCTCCCCCCCCCCCCCTTTTCAACAAACCACCACTTGCATTTGAGGCGTTCCCGATAGGGCATTAGAAGCGTTCTTTCCGGAACCAATAGAGGGAGGAAAGTAAGGGTCAAACTCGTTTTGGATATAATGTACGGTCAGAACCTGCCATGGCGGGTGGTGGCGTTGCAGCATTCATCGCGACGGGCATACGGCACATCTAGCAATGTGTGCAGGGCGTGCCAGGCCCAATCCGCCTCATCGAGAGCAGTATGGACGCGGCTGCCGCTCGCCAGGCCGTCATCGGGCCTCCTCAGGCCGATCTCAGTGCGACACCGCGACTTCTCGTCTTCCATCACCAGGCGGAAAGAGAAACCTTCCCGGGATGACGAAGATGCAGAGACAAAGGAACAGGGTGACAAGGATGAGGTTGCCGAGAAGGAGTCGGCTGAGGCGAAGAACAAGAGCGGCGAGCCTACACCTATCCCTGGACCTCAAGATGGGAAGGCCTCCAGCGCGGGCGGTGCTGCCGGCAGCGAGGGCAGCGGCGGCGATGGCGGATCCAGGAAGCGGAAGGGGCATAGCAAAGACCTCGTCAAGCCTCAGATACCGGAGGTGTACCCACAGGTGATGGCGATACCCATCGCCCAGCGGCCGCTCTTCCCGGGCTTCTACAAGGCCATCACCATCCGTGACCCCAACGTCATCGCAGCCGTGCAGGAGCTGTTGAAGAGAGGCCAGAGCTATGTCGGTGCGTTTCTGCTGAAGGATCAGGATTCGAGTCAGGATGTCATCAATGATCCCAGCGAAGTGTACGACGTTGGCACCTTCTGTCAGGTGACGGGCGCTTTCCCAGCTGGGCAAGGCGAAGAAAAGGCATTGCAGGCTGTGCTGTATCCTCACCGGAGGATCAAGCTCAGTGAGCTCATCCCACCGAATAAAGATGGATTGCGCAAGCAGACTGAAGAACCTGATGCGCCTGTCGCCCAGGCTACTATCGAAGCAGTCCCTTCGGAAGAACAGGGCGAAGTGTTGGCCAAGGACGAGAAGCAGGGCGACGTGGTCGCCTCTTTCGAAGAGTCTAAGCAGGAAGAGAAGCCTAAGGAGGACGCGGAAAAACCAAAGGCTGTCGTAGTACACGAACCCACCGCATTCCTCTACGACTGGCCAGTGTCTCTAGTGAAAGTTGATAATCTGGCTGACGAGCCTTTCGACAAGCGCTCACCCACCATCCGCGCGCTCATCAGCGAGATTGTCAACACTTGCAAGGAGATCGGCAACGTCAACCACCTTTTCCGCGACCATGTCAGCGCTTTCGCGATGTCACAAAGCGCCGCGAACATTGCAGACGAGCCTGCGAAACTCGCCGACTTTGCCGCAGCTGTATCTGGGGGAGAGATGGAGGAGGCACAGGCGGTCCTTGCAAGCTTGAACATCGAACAGCGGCTGAGCAAGGCTTTGGAAGTGATCAAGAAAGAGCACATGAACGCGCAGCTAAGCAGCAAGATCTCCAAGGATGTCGAGAGCAAGATCCAGAAGCGACAGAGGGAGTACTGGCTTATGGAGCAGATGAAGGGCATCAGGCGGGAGCTTGGGCTGGAGAGCGATGGCAAGGACAAGCTTGTGGAGAAGTTCAAGGAGAAGGCAAACAAGCTAGCCATGCCAGATGCTGTCAAGAAGGTGTTTGATGAAGAGGTCAACAAGCTCGCCCACCTCGAACCTGCGGCAAGCGAGTTTAACGTGACTCGGAACTACCTCGACTGGCTGACACAGATACCTTGGGGTCAGCGGTCGGCCGAGAACTTTGGGATCAAGCATGCGCGCGAAGTCTTGGACGAGGACCATCACGGACTCAAGGACGTCAAGGACCGGATATTGGAGTTCATCGCTGTTGGAAAGCTGCGAGGCACGGTCGAAGGCAAGATTCTCTGTATGGTCGGGCCGCCTGGCGTTGGTAAGACTTCCATTGGCAAGTCGATCGCCCGCGCCCTCAACCGGCAGTACTACCGCTTCAGTGTCGGTGGTTTGACCGATGTGGCCGAGATCAAAGGACACCGAAGGACGTATGTGGGAGCCTTGCCTGGCCGGATCATCCAGGCTTTGAAGAAATGCCAGACTGAGAACCCTCTCATATTGATCGACGAGGTCGACAAGATTGGTCGCGGCCACCAAGGCGATCCAAGTTCTGCCCTGCTAGAGCTCTTGGATCCTGAGCAGAACTCCAGCTTCTTGGACCATTATATGGACGTTCCTGTTGATCTCTCCAAGGTGCTTTTCGTCTGCACTGCCAACATGACAGACACGATTCCGAGACCGCTTCTGGACCGTATGGAGATGATCGAGCTGAGCGGGTACGTGAGCGACGAGAAGATGGCCATTGCAGAGCGATACCTCGCGCCGCAAGCGAAGGAATTGTCTGGTCTCAAAGAAGTTGCCGTCAATTTGGACAAGGAAGCCATCATGGATCTGATCAACAGGTATTGCCGTGAGAGCGGTGTCAGAAACTTGAAGAAGCAGATTGAGAAGGTCTACCGGAAGTCAGCGTTGAAGATCATCCAAGATCTTGGTGAGGACGTGCTGTCTGAAGAGAAGGCACTAACACCTGAAGGCAAGGAGGCTCAAGCGGAAGCTGAGAAGGATCAGACCGATCCAAAGATTACTCCTGATAACATCGCGCATGAAACTACAGAGACACCAAGGATTGCACTCAAGGTGCCGGATTCTGTGCAAATCACCATTGGGAAGGATGACCTGAAAGACTACGTCGGTCCACCGATCTTCACCTCTGATCGTCTCTACGATGCTACGCCGCCTGGCGTCGCCATGGGTCTGGCGTGGACGCAGATGGGTGGCGCAGCGCTTTACGTCGAGTCTATCCTCGAGACAGCGCTCTCATACTCTTCACGTGCTGGATTCGAACGCACAGGTAACCTGAAGCCTGTGATGAAGGAATCCACTCTGATCGCATACTCGTTTGCAAAGGGACTGCTCGCCCGGAAGTACCCTGAAAACAAGTTCTTCGACAAGGCCAAGATCCACATGCATTGCCCTGAGGGTGCAGTCCAGAAGGATGGCCCGAGCGCTGGTATCACCATGGCCACTAGCCTGCTCAGCTTGGCTCTCGATAAGCCGCTCGACCCAACGATCGCCATGACCGGCGAACTCACCGTGACTGGGAAGGTGCTACGGATCGGAGGGCTGAGGGAGAAGACGGTGGCGGCGAGGCGAGCTGGTGCTAAGATGGTGATCTTTCCGAGAGAGAACCAGAGCGACTGGATCGAGTTGCCAGAGGTAAGTTCAATAGATGGTGGAGAAGCTGCAGCTGCAGAGCCCTGCTAACCTGTGCATTTGCAGAACATCAAGGAGGGCATCGAGGGCCGACCTGTCGATTGGTACCAGGACGTCTTCGACCTCGTCTTCCCCGATGTCGATGTGGCGAACGCGAACACCTTGTGGAAGAAGCAGCTCACGAAGCCGCCGAAAGAGGAAGCCGAGAAGGAGGAGGATGATTGAAGAAGCTGCGTGAAGCCAGGTCTGTCCAGCCGCCACAATGCGCGATATCCGATGCATGATGGACCAGAACTTGGCCGTCAAAATTCTCGACCTCGGAGATCCCGTCGGATTGGCCCACATCTTCATTTTCACGATGATCTAGACAGGACACGACAGCACATCATTGGGGGGGTCCACGACTGGCGAGCCAACTGCTGGACGGAAGTTGGATGCCGTCGCCGCGCATCATGCCGTTGGTCTCGCGATGTGACCTCTCGGCCCAGACCCAGCAGCAACCCTTTCGGTCTCGTGCAGCCTGCAATGACGAGCGTTGCATTTTCAGTTGGTCGGTCGGTGGGGTCGGGTGGGTTGTGGTATCTAGGTCCCGCGCCCATCGTCCATACCCTACCAAAAAGAAAGAAAGAAAGAAAAGCCAACGTTCACCCCCTGCAGCCTGCACGGCGGCCACCGATCTGTATGCTAATGCCCTTACCCTCCCCTCATGTACATAGAATATCAGTAGACAAAAAAAGACAACAACAACAACAACAACAACAAGATCAACAACAACAAAGCCCACATCTGCAGTAAACAGAGGTGTGCAGGCTGTGTCATTCATAGATGTAAAGCCGCACAGGCGCCAAGTTGGATCTAATCACACGTCTCTCTCTCCCTCACGTGTCTACCTCCCCTGTATCTCTCTATGCGCGAGCCCCCATCCGCCTGAGTGAGGACATGCGCGCGCATGCGCATGTACACGCGACGGGAGCACAGTTCCCCCTCGCACGGAGCCGAGGCCAACCCACGCCCCCCCCCCCCTCCCCTCCCCTCCCATCCCAGAGACAAGCATACGCCAACAAGACCCTACTGCATCTGGAACGCGAGATGGGGGTGGTCCCAATGCGGTCCACCCAGCGACAGTGAGGTCGAGGTAAACGCAGATGCAGGCGCGTGTGGGAGGCACAGTACATACAGTAGCGGGACGCGCTGGCAAGCCCTTGCGTCTCTTAGCAGTAGCTGTGTGGTGTAGGATTTTGGGGAGAAGGATTGGGGGAGAGCCGGGGGGGGAAGGAAGAGAGAAGGGGGGGAAAGCTTATTGCACATACAGTAGGACGACTACTTGTCTCATTTTTTTTTTCTTTCCTTTTTTTTTCTTTTTTTTTTTCTTTCTTTCTTTCCTTTTTGCTTGGTCACGTAACAGGAGGATTAGGCTAGGGAGGGTGAGCGAGCGAGCGAGCGAGTGAGTGAGGTGGGATTTAGAAACCTGTGTAGTAATCACGGCTTCATGCAGAGTAATCCATTAATCGACCGACTCCTGCGAGCGAGCGAAAGCCCCGGGCTGACGGCCATGCAGGCGGACCAGTAGGGGGGGAGAGACGAGGAGTTCAGGCCGTCACCATCCATCCATCCATCCATCCTCCTCCACGGGCCGTTTTGAGGTTGCTCTTCCCTCCCCCCCCCTCTCTCCCCCTTTGCTGATTGGGGGAGGACACCCATCCGAGACGTTATTCATCAAAGGCGGATCAGGTCTGTGGGTTGCGCCAGTGGAAGCTTGTGATTTGCACTGCATGGACAGAGAGACTGAGGGGCACAGGGGTGAGAGGAATCACGGAACAGGGCCGAGGGATACCGGCATAGCAGGTGTCACCAGGGATCGCTCCGGCTGCTGCGACGGCGGTCCACCGCAGCGACAGTGGCTGGCTGCGTGTGTGTGTGTGTGCCTGCCTGCCTGTCTGTCCTGCATCATGGGAGCGGGAGCAACGTATAGGGAGTAAGATTGAGAGTGGGTAGGGGAGTGGAGGGGAGAGTGGTAGTTCCGGCGGACGCATACGCATGGCCGCCACTGGAGATCAATCCTGTGGACACGACAAAGTCACCGGACTGTGAAGGAATTGCCTGTGCATGCGGATGGGTGCTTGATTGCAGTCCAGCAGCAGCAGCCGAATCCTCAGACAGCAGCAGCAGTAGATGGGTTAACGAGTACAGTGGTGAGGCAGGGGTGGGAGGAAAACGATGCAGGTCCATGCACATGGCATCGCATGGATGTAGGCTCAGGCGTGGAACCGCATGCCCATTATCGTTATCATTACCATCATCATCATCATCATCTTTGTCCCTCCCACGTTCGTCCGTCAGCAAAGGTAGGGCAAGGGTGCGGTGGTCCCGGTCGGGCAGGTCGGGTTTGCCAGCATCAATGGGTAGAGCAGTTCACCCAGCGTGGGCAGTTGGTCGGGAGAGCAGGGTTGCGCTGCGGTATCAATGCCGTGCATATGCGGAATTCACTGTAGCGAGTCGCGCCCTGTTGGTCTGTTATGCGTCGGGTGGCATTGGGGTGGTAGAGCGTGAGTGACAGTGTGGTGCAGACGACAGCAGTGACGGCGGTCAAAGGGGTCCGGCAATGACGTCTGCCAGCTGCTAAAGAGGGGGGGGGGG